>JABASH010000907.1:0-31695 GCA_019776445.1 Tomocerus maximus
GCTAAAATATTTTCAATATTGTTTAATAGTATTCCATACCTACTTTATCATATCAGTTGAGGTTTTAATCAAGTTTTAGTAGCTTTGTGTTTGATTCTAAAATTATTAAGGAACAAATTGAGAGTGGAGAAAAATTCAAATAGAGTCTACCATAAGAGAGTAGTCTGCCAATGGTATTAAAAAGGATGACGGTAAATGAATATGATAAAGAAAGCATTACTGTACATAGTATAGACGAGTTTTAATAAGTATATAATACAACGATATTTTATGGTGTCTGGATTACAAGTGTTGACTAATATAAATACTAGAGAGACGACAAAAGCGTGTTAGTGCCGTGGAGAATGTAAAGAGCGTAGAAAAAAGGTTTTGTGTTGAGTAAAGTAGAATATGGGTGAATTGTATGTAATTCGGTGAGTTGGTCGGAATTCGGGATATTGGTAGTGTAGTGGGAGTCTGAGTTGTAAGTGTGTTTGCATGGGTGGTTGTCAATACTAGAGATTAATTGGTCTGAGTTGGCAAAGTGTTTGGGTCTGTAATGAGACAAATCGGGAGAGTGACGGCGGCGAGTGAAGGTGCATTAGAGGCCAATGAGGAGGAATGATCAGTGGCGAGGCTTTTGGCGGAGCACTAAGGTGAACATCTCTTTCCATGTCGGCAATAATCAAGTTGAGTTAGCTTGGTTTTCCGAGCTTATGGTTATCGCTCCTCTCTGTCCCTGTCTGCACACGCACATTAGGCAGCTACTTATTTAGTCGTATAGGTAAACAATATAATTTTCATGGAGAAAGATATCTGATGGAGGAAAACTTTCTGGATATAAGCACATAGTCCACGGCGAAGTAGTACGCAATAGTTGTGGAAGTACAATGTATGTGAGTGTCTTCACTTCTATCAAACGCAGGATTTTATCTCGGGAAGACGGGAGAATGAAGAGTGGCGGGCGGTTTGTGCATGCCATTACTAGATATAGTTAGCGAGTTGTCTTCTTCTTCCCTACCTACTACTTACTATTTATGTTCGAGGACGGGAGGAAAGTTGGAGTAGATTTTGTTTGGTAGTTTTAGTAAAGATAAAGCTGGAAGCAATGAAACTCGTTCACTGACAATGAGAAGAGGGAAAGAATACTTTGGCCTTTGGATTCTTCGGAGGAGGAAGATGGGTCTGGTTCGTGCTAGTCCTTTAGGTTTCTCACCACTCGCTCTCTCTCTCACCACGATCCCTCCAATAACTATACTATCTATATAAACTTCTGGATGTGTGTTTTGTCGGACTTTGTCTGTGGGCTTTTCGGTGTTTCTGGCCCGGGTGTTGTATAGTGTGTGTTTGGTCGGGGGAAAAGTTTTTCGGTCGATTCTCTGTCTCTCCGCCCTACTGATTTGCCAAGAGGATTTTTGGGAGTCGGTCTTTCTATGACAGTGCAGTAGCTAGCGATACGAGTCAACTTGTTCATATTCTATGCACAAAGTGCTCTGTCTGTGTCTAGTCTATCTATCTCCGAGATAGATAGGTGTAGTAATAAGTGTATGTGTTTAGGTAGGTGCTACTGCTGCGTGTGCTATATAACAGAAATATCTAGTATATATTACAAGTATATATGGGAGGGAGCGTTTCGTAGTGCACTGCTGCACATCTCACGAGGAGCCACGCTTGCTCTGCTCGCATGAATCACTGCCTTTCGCATCTTCTCTGGCCAAATTACGATGTGCGGTTCCAGAGATCTATTGAGCGGAAGTGCTATCTTTTTTGCCTTCATATCCGAAAAAGTACTGTGGCTTTTAGAGCTCTTAGATATTGCCAACTTTTATTAGGCTCTATCAGGCGCCCCTTTACATTACATCGGACACATCTTTTATGACTCCGTCCCTATCTTCTCTGGAAATTGCTTCTAGATGTGGATGGATGGAGAGCTTCCAAGTAATGTGCCACAATTTATATCTGCCTTCTTTGTATCCGCTCTTTTACTTCATGCATACAGATAGACAGACACAGATATACATATCACAATCTTTGGACTACCTACCACTATGAATAATATTCATATGTACCTACATTATGTGTGTACTCTAAGCATCTTTTTTATTTGACTAGTGCATCTATATCGTGTATGTGAGTGACTCAGTCAACATAATACACGCTTCACAATACACACTTTTACTGACTTTTCCTCTCCCACTAGTCTGTCGTCCGTTCCAGCCATCGGAATAGAAACTAAATAAGTATATGTTGCACTGAAATATGTGCAGGTCCGACCCTGTCCTTACATTTAGATCCAATTTTTGAAATTCCGCTTCCAAAATGCATTCCCCTCTCATGTCCTCAATTTCATTCTGTTTAGTATTCCTCCTTCCCATGTAACTTGGTAGCGATGATTCTTCAATATATGTCGTCATCATTAAATTTCAATTTAGGAGCTTAAGAATTTATTGACGGAAAGCCATTTTGTAAAATGACACTCACATGGCGGCATTCATTCATCGCCCCATCTTGTAATCACTTGACATTTGTGGAAGTAGCTGTCACCATGTAGTAGTAGTTTGTAATTCTGGTGAGAGAATTCGCAATTTTCTGGTGGTCATGGAGCTGAGTGTGTTTGGAAATGGGCATACGGTGATAGTAATTAGTCCTGTTGTTTCTCAGTAGATACTTAGTTGAGTTTCCTTGCTCGAACAAAAAATCATGCAAGGGAAGCCGAACGACAAGCTAATAAAAGTATTCAAGTGTCATGTTTAATATGTGCTCCTAGACTTTTTCCTGGGTTTTCAGCCATGTTGTCCACTTTTTCTCACTTCCGCTGCGTGGAACAAGTCACGCAAAGTCTCTCAGAATCCCTTCATGTCTGTGGCATTTTTTCTTCATTATTGACATAAATCAACGTGTATGTTGAACTACGCTCAGTCACCTCTCCTCTGATATCCTCGTTTCTTCCACTTATTATTACACCTTGCCAACCATCAATTTCCATGGGCACAGCACTAAATCCATTGCGCATTACATTCACGCTGCTCCATAAGCCCACTACTCTACTAACTGCATGTTACTCTATATTAACTATATAGTTAGACTCTGATGTCTGTCTCTGTATTCTTTCACTAATAAGTACGTACAGACCACTTGAACGAGAATTATTTTTTGTTCTGGCGTCCTCATGTAAATGTAGATATAATTTTTCGCCAACTGCTAACTCAACAAACACCGCATTAAAGTGTTTAATTGGGCACAGGAATTATAATTACTAGGCTGAGGTTGAAATTGATGTGAGCAAAACGCTGCTGTAATTGCATATTATTCATTCATTCTCTTACTAAGGTCGTAATCATCATTTTTCTATGACATGTCTGTATTTATTATGTGCGTACAATGGAACTTACAAAATAATTAGAACATAATTACTATATAATGCGCTCGTAGAAATATCAGATTAATATATCTTGTACAGATAAGACTTTTTTCCAGTAGCTTTTTCAATAACGTTCTATTTTTAATACCATTTTTACTTAATTTAAAATGTTATCTAGTGTGATACATTTTTAAGTAGCTATCAAGTGCCAAGTTGTCCAGAGTTAATTGTTACCTTCTCTGCGCCAAGATAGTCTACATGAAAAATTCAAAGAATATAATAGTACAGTGTTATTATTACAAGTTCGACCCACCTCGACCTACTCTAAGTAAAATTGTTGATGCACAATATGCACCACGCAACAATAACACACAAACTACTTATTACTAAATGCCTGACTAGTTTGTTCATGTACATCGTACTAGGAATACATACTATTCTAGAAAAATTGGTGTTGCAAGTGGGTATTTATTTGGATTGTGGTTAGCAGTTAACATTTAGATTAACAGTGTTTCTGAATTTGCAAACCTGAATCTTTAGTAGGTGTAGTCTATCGTTATCAGTACCAATATATAATTATCAATTTGATTATTACTAAATGAACAGAAATTGGTTCATATAACATTTAAATGCATCTGTAACAACACATTAAGTAAAGTTTTTTATTTTATTTTTTTAAATTTTCACGTCAGAGTGTTTTGGAATGCCCTGTAAAGTTAGTATAAAGTATTTCTATAGATAGGCTGAGCCCAGAGAGGAAATAATGTATTAAGTAATAGTGGAGAGCGGGCTCATTGTTATAGTTGGCCTCACAATGACTAGGGATGGACGAAATCCATACTGGAAACTTCAATATGGCTGATGTTTAATCTTCATAAATGAATAGAAGTTTTGACAGCTTTTTCATCTCAGCTGGCTCTTTCAATTCCAACCATATTTTGTGTGCCATTGGCTAAAAAGAGCCTTTGATATTGCTCCAAAGGATTATAATCGTTCCCCTTTTTTGATTGAACCATTGTCAGTAGTGCCTGTGAGTTGGTTGGACCCTTGTGGATTCATTGGAGAGAACATTTGTGGTCGACAAATGTAATGATGTTAGCAGTGGTTTGAATTGCTTTTCATTTCTTTTCCTTATGCCTTATTATTACTATTAGCGCTTAAATGCAGAGCCTTCACAGAGAGTTGTATTGCATCCATCTTCCATTCCCATAATATATTTCTATGCATATTTACAAGACAAACTAAAAAAACTTCATTTTCCATGTTTTCCTCGTGTGACTAGTGTAAGTATGGAGACTCCATGCATTTGAGACTGGATTCGGATCCCTGCTCAATCTAGAGCAGAGAATTTCATTTAATTTCATAGACATAGGAAAAACGGACAGGAGCACAAAGCCTTTTGACAATATTAACCAACTCTATACACAATGTAGAGCATAATGAATAAAACGAATTATATTCCACTTGTCGGAGGTTGTAGTTGTGTTTGAGAAACACAACCCCATTGTGTGTCCAACTTTTCTCGTAGCTGATTTTATTTCGGCGCACCGTTTCCGCCCGTTCCGTTACAATAACTGTGAGCTGACGATGAGAGACGAAAGTAGCAGCTGAATGCAGTCATATTTATTCGTAAAACAATGATGGTGCTATAGAAGTCACTATATCTTCTATATTTCCTCAATTATTATTGTAAAGCTTGCAAGGTAGCGAAACTCAAGTCTGTATAAATTATATAATTTATACAAGTATTATGTGTCTAGTATTTCGAATAGCCAACAGTCGATGAAATACGGGGAATATGAATTTAATATAGACAAAGATGTAAGCGTATTTTCCATGGAGTGTAGAAATGTTGGTTAGTCCTCAGATAAATTGATGGAGATAGAGAGATAGTGGTAGCCCGACTTACTTTCGCTTCAATTCAAGTGCCTTTGGCATCTGTGAAGGGGACTTGCTTGCATTGTGTTCACATTGAATCACTCTTCTCAGTTTACCAAATTTCCCATGACGTCTCTCTGTTATTGTCCAGGGGATAAGTACTATTAGACTTAATTGTCATGATTTCAGAGGATTTTGTTATACGGGCGCATGAAGGTGTGCGGATATTATTATCGATCATTGATGATTGGCGATAGTGCTCGGGAGGGCTTACAGGATAACAGAGGTAAAACAATGAGGGTTTCATTTTAAAGGGATTGCTCCGGCAGATGTGACTGGATATGATAAATGCTCCACTAAAAGAAGCAGGAGTGACATTACGCATTATCTCTCAACATTTACACTAAAGGTCACAGTCTGATTTTTCAAAGGAGCACAGTATAGCTAATGCTGTTTACTTTTTCCTACTACATTTACGTACATACATATCTACTGAGTATTATGTAACTGTGAAAATTATATGTCTATAAGTACGCACTTGTAGAATAGTTTCACGAATATTTATATATGTCTCCGACATTGCGGTGTATATCGTTATAGAGTATCTTACTTATGTAAAAACCCCAAAATGGTTGGTAAAAAGATATAAGTGAGGACAGATCGGATGTGTATTTGGAGTTTTAGTTAGTTAGAGAAGTTAGTTTTGGTTAGTTATCGTTGGGTAGGCTCTGTGCGTAGTTAGTTAGAGGGAAGGAAGGAAAGTAAGTAGGGTTCGAGGACGAACAAACAATTAGGGTTGAGTGAGTATTTGAGGGTGATGTGATGGGTAAGTATCTCACCACGCTATTGTTTTCTTGGAGTTTGTCAGCTATGACGGCGCCCTACGATTCGTCTGGTTCGTTGCATCCGAAAAGGATGAACACAATTCGGACACACAAGGGTCTCTAGCTGACCGCGTTATCGGCTCTCACCAAATGAAGGACCTCCAGACACTCACCGTGCTTCCAAATCTGCGATCTCTGTATAGTTTTAATATGGACAAAGGTGCCGCAATTCACACAAACCTCCTCCTAGTATCCCAGGAAGACGATCAGACCAGGTAGACATTAACTTGGATGTATCAACAGTCGCATCCTCATCATTCTTCCCAACTTTGTGTCAACAATCAACCCATCCATGCACACCACTCACATTATATACACTCCACTCCACTACACACATACTACTCAACATGTCCAATATTATATTTAATATACCTATAATGTCTTAAGACCCACCAATATATATTAGATTATATATAGTGCCACTACACGAGTAGGAGTATCATCTGTATCACTATAATTGTGTGTTATATATATTACAATACATTTGGTCTCATCAGTAAACCATTAAAATCATCTCTTGGTTTTCCTTTATCTATATAGACATCCTTGCAGTGGATTGTAAGTGTATAAGATACATTTTGTATGTGACCGTGTTACATTTTGAGCGTCTTGGTTTTACCTTAGTATATTTATGGAAATATTCCTATAAGATATCTTTTTGAGAATCTCATGTTCTGTTCAAGACTCATCTCATCCCTCAGTCAGTTCTGTTTAGTTTGCTTCACGTCAGTTCCCTCATTCTCTCGAGGGTTTCCTTCAAGTTTTGATTTTCTTCTTCATTTTCATTTTCATGAGACGCCTGAAACCATTTTCAGTTGAGTGAGTGACTAGTAGATCACATCGCAGGATCCCGTCCAAACTTCCAGAAATTTTGATTTTTGTATTTCTCTGCCTGCACTGTAGTGCATTGTCCCTGTAAGTCTGTCCTTTACATTTCGACCCGTCTCATCATCTACTTATTATGGATATATTACATGTAAGTAGCTTAGAGATGCACTACAGACATAATTCCGTATTATATCTATATCTCTGCCAGTATAGCTTCATATCTCTATTTATAGTAGTTATCTATTCTTTCTCCTCGTTTGCACATGACCTCTAGCCATATTAGACTTGCATTGTGCTCTGAGAATGGAAAATATTATGTACAGTGAGACTGTCACCATAACATCTCTTTCATGTACAGCTGTAATTTAATGCGGAATCTGTCCTTTTATAATTGCCGTGCTCCAACGAATTCTTTAAAAAATGCCTACATACATCCGCATTCAACAGCGACGAAATAATACACTAAAATTAATTTGCATACCTTTTACTAACCAATCAACTGGAATGAAAACTTGCGGCAAATTAGTAGCTTCGCTAATTGTGAGAGGTAGACATTAGAGTTATAGACAGCAGAATGCTGATATAGTACAAATGTCAATTGTCAATGTGTCACCTCACGCATTTGCCATGTACTTGGGTGAAATGAGAAATTGTCTTACAAATGTACACTGGCCAATTAGGTACATGATATATCGGCGCAAAGGAGTTTGCCAGTTTGGGCTCTCATACTATACTAATGTTAGATATAAAATATTATTTCAGTGTTCTACTTCTACATTACACTTGGCTACTAGTTTATGTGACAGAGAAATAGTAAAAATGGACGGGTTGATTAAATTACATGCGAATAACAAAGTGGCAATTGTAAATAAATCTGTCTGTGCTAAAAGAAACAACAAAAAATGAGACATAAAAATAATTGTATTGTTTCTAAATGACAATATGTATAAATAGGGAGTACATACCTATACTAATAGTGCATATAATATTACAACGTTATAAGGCTAAAAAAGAAAATGAATCACAGACTATGATAATTATAGTATGTAGTTGACTACTATTGACATTTACTACAGGTTGAGCCATGCTAATCGTCGTGAGTGCGATAGCATGGGAGATTGAGTTTTGATTTGATTGAATTGTGTATTGGGTTTTATAGTATTATTGTGTGATGAGGTGGCTCTATGGAGATATAATATTGATTATGCAGGTATTAAATAGGTAGTCTCTGGTGGATGAATAATAGGAGAATGTAGTTCCATGTTCAGTGACTCGCTATGACTTATCTATTGTTTGATAGATTCAGTATTATGTGGCTGAAGTGTTTGAAGACGAGGTGAATGACTGAATTTATGTATTGGATAGAATGTTGGTTGGCGATGCGAAGGCGATAGGACAGTACATAGTACTGTGTCCATTATTTAGTATCTTCACGCCTTTTCATGGAGACGACAGATATTCCATTTAGCATTTCATTTCTTACGTAACAGAAGAGAATCAAGTCTTTAATGTGTAATAAGAAAGAATTGCCCGTGTGTATGTACAAGTGTGTGTCTGTATATGTACAAGTGTGTGTGTCTGTCTGCTGGCAAAGAACTCTGTCTGTATGGCGCAGTTGCTAGTTGGTGTGCAGTCGAGCGAGAGGTGGGTACCTCTTTTTTCTCGCACTCCTTCACTTCTTAGAGCCTTGGATTGCCACGTAATGCATTAAAGGCTAATCGCTAGGTGAAAATATAATTTTATTTATTAAAATCCTAGGCTGGAGCTGCCAGCATAATATACTTTTATTACAGAACGATGGAAGTGGGTGCGGAGCGATGTTTGTTTATGTGTGAAAATGGAATATTACACGTAGACAATATAATAAGAATGTTAGTGCTTTTTAGTGTACATGGGAAAATTGCTTCGTTGATGTTCGGACGATAGACACATTCATTTTCACAGAGAAAGCCTTTGACCAGAGTCATAAGTATTAAATTTTAAATTACTTGGTTATTAGTAGCTACCTGCCTGGAGTCCACACCACATTTACTATTCACAGCAAATATAATGTAATCTGATATGCCACACCACCCTTATAAATTATATAGAGCTAATAATATTGCAAAATGTACATGGACAAAGAGGAGGAAGGCGTCGGGGCAGGTGCGAAAGCGAATTTTGTTTAATCATATGACCATGGTTTAATATTTTCACATTTTACAGTAAATTTGAGAGACAAGAACTAAAATTCGACCAAGTAATTGTATACGCAGAAATTAAAGTTTCAACTTGGGAAAACTTTTTTTGTTTGGTACTTGTTGAGTTTGATTTGAAGCAAAGTAAGTGAGTGAGTGGTTGAGTTTCGTATTTTTGTTGTCTGCACAGTCTCAAGCTGTAAAAGTTTGCAAAATTAATATCCAATTACATAGGTCTCTGTCTTCGGAACTGAGATAGGGAATAGTTGTGCTGCTTCTTTTAGGGTATTAATTTACATTATGATTTATATTCAATCTGTTGCTGGCAATGCACATAAATGTATTTTCTTCGTATTTAGGTAGGTGATATAATATTTGTAGATTATGTATAAACTGCTATTGACCTGAAACTTTTTATAGTGCCTAAGTAAGAAGGCAGTATAGTCATACTACAAATACTTGTGGTTTATATTCATACGTAACCATTTAAGATATAAATTGTAGTGTATTATGACGTAGCACAACGTAAACTGTGGTGAGTTTTTTATTTGCAGGTGTGCCCAGAGAGTACCTTCTGTCAGTAAGTGCGATTTCCTTAGGCATTTCGTATATTGATTTAAAGAATGTCATTTAATATAGACGAAATCAGATAGGACTGGAAATCATAGAATAATTGGCCTATTCCTCTCTGATTTGAGCATAAGGGATTTTAGTGGATGGGTTTGTATAGATATAATATGAGTTCGTTGGTTGCATCTTTTGAAACAAAAAATGTGAAGAAGCCGCAGGTTGGACTACGAACTCTCTTTAGTCTCTATCTATCGCGGCTATAGATGGGCTACCTAGCCTAGTTCGATGTACATTTGATATCGTCAGTGGCAAAGGATGACCCAGTAGTACTGGGCTGAGGACGAGAATAATGGCGGTGTGATGGCCTTTGAAGTGTGCTTACACAAACGTTGTACTATGAATTATCGTACTTCTGCATACAGGAGGCTAGCAGATGTGCTCAGCTATCTTATTGTATACTTAGTACGAGTGTGCACTAAGAAGTGTCTTTGTGAATTTTGATTCCGTGGTTTCTGTAAGGATTTTCTTTGGTGGACTCACCGTGTAGTGAGATATGATGCATTCAGAGAGACAGATATGAATGATATGATAGAGATGATGACTCTTGTTCTGTCGGAGTTACAATTGCGGTAAAAGAGCTAGAGAATTTTCCTCTTGATCAAGCCGATGGCTTTTTTCTGAGTTTTCTTTCTCAATATAATGATTCAATGACCTGTTTTGCATCTGATAATAATTTTTGAGAAATTGTCATGGAATAAAACGCAGATGAATGGTCTGTACAATCTGCTTCTCTCTGCTCCTGATTTTTACTTGATTTATTTTCAGCCGTGTCATGGTGAGTCTCTGTAGGCCACTTGATCCTCACTAACTATAATATAGCTACACTTATAAGACGCTATAAAACATCTAATACTTACATTGACACTACCTCCTAGATAGTATTTAAATTTTGTGCAAATGACAAAATGCTAATGCTCTCGGCATTGTCAAAAGTACAAGGACAATTGGGATACATAAAATGTCCAAGGGTTGTTCTCAATTGACGATGTTTATTATATCTGTGCACAATGTAGTGTAGAATATAGGGAACGGACACTAATAAGTGAGGTATTTGCATAATTTATATGAGTTTTGTATATGGGATGGTATTGTGAATAGAGAACCACATTTTATGTAGAGCAAGATATGGGTAGGAGTAGACGGATGATGCGTTAGTTATCCTTTGGATTTGATTGTAAATAGCAACTGTAAATGATGAAGGAGCATAGAAGCATAAGTGTCTGTCTGTGGCAAAATGGAATCAAACAACAACTGTGACATGTCATGAGAGTGAATATAAAACGCCCATTCATTATACAGCAGTATGCGCACCGGCACGCCTTACTATAAATAATCTCATTAGCACTGTTGTTTTTGTTCTGTAGCCATAACATATTATCCTTTACCTATTTGTGAGATGCGTCCTGTATGATTGTCTGTCTGCAGTTGGACAATGCATTTATATATCTATCACGACGTGTACATACAGACAGACAGAGTGTACACACGTCAGGGGATGCACACTATTAATACTATTGTTGGTGCCTAGGCACATCTTTTCTTCCATGCTTTCCTGAATTTCCGGCCTAATTCTTATCACGAAAGCATCTGTGTGTATCATGTCATGTAGATCAGTCAAGTCAGACTCAGCCCGCGACTCCGTCTCAAGTACCAACAACTCAGTTTGTATTCTCTCCAAATTAAACTATTATCATATTATCGTCTTATATGCATCTTATTCCTCGTATACTTCCACCGGCTCATTGTGAGTCACTAGAGACATTCTCGGCTTCGTTTCTCATGCCAAGTCGACCATATGAATTTGTCGTCATGCTCATATGATATGATATGAAATTCATTTAAGCACCTTACATTTCTATGAATATTGTAAGAATGAACAGATTTAGGCAGATAACTCTCAGAGATTCGTTTGCTAACTCCGACTCCCATTCCTCGACATTTGTCTCTCCGAGATATGCCTATACTAAATACGTTTATCTGAATCCATCTACCATTTATCTCTCATCTCTTCTGTAGCTACTCTCTGCTATGCTCTGGTCTACATATTCTTTCTATCATTTGCAACTCTGATTGCTCCTATTTAGTAAAGAGTCTACGTTTAAAAAATCTCATTCACAAAACGAACTGACAAAGATCAAAAAATGAAATAGCAAGTTGGTTTGACAAAGAGTTTGTAATCATGACCGTGTCTCATCCGCCCATTACAAACAAGAATCGCGTGAAAACATTACCTAGCCAAAATAACAATGGGTGCATATAATGTGAATGGAGCTCACATAAACAGGCATTATTACAATAGACGATTTTCTGCATGATTCTGAAAATGAGAAGGTTTACAGATAAGTAGTGGTGGGTATAGCTACCAATGAAAGACATTTATAACATTCCTCTATGTACCATTGATACACACAAAACTGTCATTGAGGTTAAATAGCTAAAAGAACAGCTTTTACTTACGGACCATGTATTTTACATTAATTGGACTGGGATTAGGACCCAATTATTTTCAATACAAGCCTCATACTGATAAGTACGCAATCTGCGTGCGTTTTTTTGTCATCTGCTTAAATGTCGTCTGTGGGTACTATCATTGTGAGACATATCACTTGGCATAAGTATGTCTGTGATTATGACCGTATCAGATTTCCGCACGTATTAAATAACTGAAACACTATATCTGTTGAAAGTGAGTCTGACAAAAATAACAATATACGCACTTATATTATACAGATCTATCCTGGCATTCAATATTTTTTGGTGATTTATTACTCTCCAAAGTAATATAGTTTGAATGTCAAACTACTATTTCGGTCCAAGAGGAAGCCATTAGTGTAGATGAGGATGAACCTGTTTCTCCAGTAAATAAATATATTTATTTTTGCGTATTGTTTGACAGTCATGCAATAAAGATCTTTATGAGTTATGATTTCTATGTCGACTAGTACAGCGTTGAATTGTTTCTATATTATGAGGATACTGCAAAACAAAGTGTTCCTTGTTAGTGAATAACATTTTAGCCTTTACATAAAAGAAAGCGTATACCTATATATTTTTTGCTCTTTCAACTGACTAGTACGGGATGTACTTAAATATAATTTTTATCCAACTAATGGAATGATTTTTCTGAACTCTGGTTTATTTTTACATGAATGAAAAGCAATAGTCTGGTAATAAATAAATATGACCTAAAGCAATGATCCCAGGATTATAAATACACCAGACATGAATTGGTATTTATTGATAAGAAAGTAAAATGGATTTCCAATGACCATCAGAAAAACATTTAATTTATTGTTTCTAGTTTAAGAAGTATAGTTGTTTAAATGAAAAAAGATAAAAAGAAACCAATGAAATGTGGAAAAGTTTAATGAGTTGCTTTCCCATGATCGACGTAACTTTGTTGACTGCCGTGGAATCTACGTATCACATTAAGCACACACATCTAAATATTTATTTACATATGTTAGAGTAGAGAATGTGTAGAATGATGATAATAATATCATGTGTTTGTTCATGATTTGAATGATTATGTTGTTTCTCTGTCGGCAGGCAAATGTTCCCTCAGATGAAGTTCCGTGTATCAGGACTTGACCCAAAGGCCAAATATATCTTGCTCCTGGACATCGTCGCTGCGGACGACTACAGATACAAATTCCATAACAGGTTTGTTATAATACATATTTGTGTACTTTATTTTGTTTTATGCATGTGTTGCCGAGATAATGCCCAACTCCTCTGAAAATATATGGCTAACATAACACTACGAGAAGCATACGACTTAATCTGTTTGTGCTTTTGTTATGTGTGTTGAATGTGCTTGAATGCATCACTGGACATCATTTCTCTATGAAACTAAACACGTCAGTAGTGAGTATCATACACAAACACATCATTGCCACTTTTTTCTCAGAATGTTGTCCACATTGTAGGTGTAGTCAGTCTTTTTGTTGTTGTCGCAGATAGAGAAGTCAAGATAATGTCCTAAATTCTATACATGAGGACAAGTTGAAGAAATGCTTACAATTATTAAAATGTCCTTTGCTACTTGGGTACGTTGGAATTGATATCAACTCTCTAAGAGATTGGTTTGTTTCACATAAGAAAAGTTAATAAGATTCCGACCAGCTTTTAATAAAGCTTTCAAATTTAATTTCAGCCTTCACAATGACATGTCATTCATAGTTGACGATCACATTTTCTTCAGTTCTAATTTAATCTACTGTCAAACTGTTTAATATTCCTTCTGAAATCTTGACATAAAAAACTTGAGTATAGTATTATAATTTTACTATTTATTCATACTTTGCTAAATTGTACGTAGATTTTCGGCGTTATTTACTTACAGTAGGTACATACATAGGACACTTAATAAATATTGTTATATATGTTCAATTCTGACTTTGAATATAATTTCTATGCAGGTTGTCATGCGGGGTTGTGACGCTTATAGAGTTAGGTTAGCTTGTAGTACAATGCCTTTGACTACTGACGACGGATCTTTAGGGAGTAGTTCCAACATATAATACGTCTGTACACCAGTTTGTTTTATTGTAACAATATCACATGTAAGATCTGCCCAGCGACTCTCCTGCCTTGTCCTGTCCTGATTCTTTACATAATGATGTAGCCTGTTTCTCAGTAAAAACTCTTGACTTGACATTTAAAGCTTATCACTTTTACAAAATCGAAGTTTACATTTGTTCGGCCATGAATCCCATTATGTACACACTTGTTACTGATATTTAGTGGGAGATAGTTAGTTACCACAGGGGAAAAGTATCCACGCATAATTAACTACTAATTACCAACTATCTTAGACAAACTTTGTAACTTTGGGTAATTGCATTGAGTTTAACCTTTGTATTGCGTCAATTTACTATCTCTCAGTGAATGTTTAGATACAAGTTAAGAATTCCAATGTATTCGGCGACCAGGTTTTTGTCCCTGACTAATAAGATACAAACAAGACCTAACCTTTGTACTTATATGCTACTTATAGTAATACCTTTCACTTGCTCTATAGATACTTAACCACTAAGCGCTACTTCTTATGTGTTGTATTTAATTATGTGCGTAAGACCAGAAGCATGTCTGTAGCTTGATAATGTATGTAGTTGTTTAAAGTTGTACATGAATGTGATGGATATTTATTTTCTGATTTTCAGTCGTTGGATGGTGGCCTGGCGGGTAAGGCGGATCCAGAAATGCCCAAACGAATGTACATCCATCCGGACTCACCATCCACGGGGGAGCAATGGATGCAAAAAGTAGTCTCCTTTCATAAGCTAAAGCTGACGAATAATATATCGGACAAGCATGGCTTTGTAAGTGTAAGGAAAAAACAGTTTTATCAACTTATTCTCTCATTTTATTTCCCTTGCGTTCGAACAACATATGGTAGCCGTAGTTCACTATAGAATACGAGTACATATATAACTGATCTGGCTCTTTTTACGATATGATACGATTGTACATTCATTGAATACATTTGCTATGGTAATTCACACAGTTTTCTTCATTTTAAGGATTTTCATCTTTGAATTGATACCACAATATAGTAGCATATGTATTATATTACAGCTTTCTGTACCTAGTTAAAGGTATTAAGACTGATTATATTGATAAAAAGGTAGTGCTTAGTACACAATGCTTTTTGTACATCCAATAGTTGTAATAACTTGGGCATTGAATTGATAAATTCTCCTCTTAGCAACTTATCAATTAATTAGTGTGTTTGCAAAAGGATTTTGAATAGCATGTAAAAGATGGACATTTGAGTTCAAAGAGTGTAGTGGCAGCCTAATTCCTTTGCTTTTGATGTTATGTAGAAAGAAAGGTGAAAATGGAGTCATAAAGCCCATATGTATTTTGAGTATTTAAACGAAGAGACTTTAGAAGGAATTATTGATGAGGGTGCCAGGTAAAGGCGTTCCAAATATTTAGAGCTATCACTGGAAGGCTTCTAATCCCTCGAGAGCTGAAGGATGGCTCTTGTAGTTCTGTAACATCAGCATTCATTAGGATTCTCATTCTTCGTGCTGTAATTTCAGCTAGGAAGTCTCCAATTTACATGTCCACAGTTACATTATGTGTTTTGTCTTTATTAATGCTCGATAAGGAAAGATGAACAGAAGGTAGCTCATTTACACATTCATTGTAAACCATTTCAATGGAATTAGACCATCTTCCATGTTCTAATGGCATTATACATACATTTCGCTTTGCGTGTGTTCCTTCATGGTGCATATGTATGCTATTTATATTACGAGGACACCCCTATTATGGATGGATCGCCAACACATTTTTTCGTGAATAATGAAGTGATAGCTAGGGTTAGGATAGAAAATGCCTAATAATAAATGGAACAACCGAATTTCCAAGTAAGAGAAAATGTATGAAGTGTAGTGGAGGATGGCGACACGAACGTAGTCATGCATTCTTCATATTAGCCCCTATATCTGCTATATGGACGTGTCATGTGTCGTCCATTTGTACTTTTTCTATGTGTACACTGCTCCTCACTTCAGATTATTGAGTTTAGTGACAGGCATATGGGAAATGAGCGTTGAGCTCATTGGGAAGTGGATTAATTACTGCAGCAAAATGCAACTTTAGGCAGTAGGAGTTGTAGCAGGACAGAATGCCTAATAAATACTATTAAATATCTCACTTGTAAAGTGTGGACCTCGCTGTAGTGTAACATAATATTTTTTATTGTACAACTGTGTCGAAGGCAATGTTACAGGGGAAAGAAATAAATTGCTTTAATAAGCCTTGATGGAGATGTAAATTTATGTGCCAGTCTAGTGTACATTAATCAGTGTCGAATTCAAAGCATTTTGAACCTATAATAGAACTAGTAATAATTTATACGAGAGAGCAACTAAAGTCTTTTTGGCTTTTTTGGTTTCCAATTGGCTAGAAAAGAAACCTCGTCTTAAATATAAGCATGTGACAATAATAATAACAAAGGATGTATAATAAACACGCTAAGGCTGGCACTAATGGCGACCCATAAGTAGAACTTAGATAAGTGCTATTAGCTTAAACATCCGCGTGCAAAGGAATATCTAAGAATTGTAAGTTTCTATGCTTAAAGATAGATGATACTAATTAAGAGTGATAAGAATAGATAAATAGGTATTATTTAGTTCCGTGACGGTTTGGACACATCACACTTGTACGTTTACAGTTGTAATGGATTTTTCCAGTTCACTCCTTAAGAGTGGGATTTTCAGGGACTAGTACCATCCAAGTTATTTAATTGATTATGCAATACTAAAATATACTATGTAAGTATATAGTCTGGTATAGACACTACAGAAGTTATTTAATTTGATATGTAATCGCTAGTAGCACTTGCGTTGCACTTATAATGATCTAGTATGTGCACGTGAATATTTGTATGGGATGATGATGCACAGCATAATATGATCTATATGAGATGATAAATGTGTCCATTGTTTACTTGTGTTAAGAAGCTGGGCAGTTACATTATGTTTGTTAATAGTGAGATCTGTGCATAGGCATCTTATAATTATGGAGATATATTGCATGTAATTTTATATCTATGCTTTAGATTTCAATGTGTGCAATATATAATTATTTATGTTGTATAGGTACCCAGAGTTGCATGTTGAAGTAAAGTGTAGTACTAATATACGTAATAATAATAAAAGAAGGGAGGGCTATTTCGCCGTAGGCAAAACATGAGATTGGATTGCACTTGGCCGTATCCTATCATAGTAGCGGAGAGTTACGCAATGTAGCCTAGTCAACTTGACTATTGGAATAATGTTGTAGTACCCATGTAAGTAAGGACGAGGATAGATCTAAGAAGTCTCCTGTTAATAAACGTAGGTGCCTATCTATATCTCCACGAGACTACAATTTAAGAAGAATTGAGTCGAGTAGATTTGAGACGGAGAGTGAGAAAGAGGAAGCAGAAGAAATGATGGAGTAGCATTATAGCAAATGGTGTTTCTATATACAGTCCTCTGTCTTCTGGTGAATTTCGTGATGTATATATGTCCTTGTCGTATTTATCATATCGAAATACTTTGGGGGTATAGTCATAGGACAAAGTACATGCAAAATTATAGTATATGGATGTATGGATTTGAAGTATAGGATCATTTTAGTCAGGGTGTGATTGCTGGCTTGTCGCCACACTACACAACATCAAAGAAATTTGCCGGATTGAAGATGAATAAGTCTTTCTTCCCTTGCTATCGACTACACTTCTCGTCACTTTCGGGACAAAAAATTGATGATGAATGCACTTCTGTGAGTCTCCTCAAGCCACTCTCTTTCCTTCTTAGTACTTAAGCATCGCTACATCATATTCATGACATGACATACCAAGCATACTTTAATGTCTAATGCCGTTCTTTTCGTTCTCTCTCTGAATCCCAATCCAACTTCTCTCGCAGTCTAGCATTAGTAGAATTGATAATATCTCCTGCTGTATCAGAGTCTAATGCCACGCAGTCAAATCTAGTCAACTCAAATGAACTTCGGAATATTCTCTAAATAAGTCTGTACACATCTTCTCTTGTATGCTCATAGCAACAATTACTTCATGAATACTTCATTGGGCACATATTCCACACTATATGCATTCATTTTGTCTTAGATGGATCATGTACTTGAAATATTACTCCTCTTTAAAACTCGCAAATGCACGTATAGCAATGCAGGCAGAGGTCATAGGAAGAGACTACCGTGATAAGATAAATCTTCTATTAGCCTCTTTTTCCGACATTGTAGGTTGTAGTATTTAGTTGCTTCAAGGTGAATCATGGGTCATCAACTATGCAGAAAAAATATGAACCTAATAAAGCATATCTAAACTACACACTTATAAGATGTGGCAGTATCACATTCTACTGTGCGCTTGCGCCCTCCTATGTATACATTACTTGCACTATACAGATTCAAGCAATTAAATTGAACCTGACACCTGAGCTATAATAGAAGGATAACCATTCATCACGGGGATTCTCTGTATTCCAGTTCCAGTCTAAAAATACAAGTTGCCATTAGAACTCAAGCCGCTTGGCTTTTATCTCCTTTATCTGCTTCATAATGTGACTGCTTATTATTCCATTGTTGTTTATCACCAAACACATCTTGTATAATAGCGGTAATCACGCTCAAGATTTTCATCTTTTTCGGTTTTAATCACGGATGGATTAAAATCGCTACAGCCTGGGCACCTAATAAATTTTAATCGACATGAATTTTATTTTGAAATCCAAACTTTTCCCTCGTTGCGCCTGCGATCTAGATGTCGCTATAAAAATAATCGGATTTTAATCAAAATAAGCTACTGTGAATTAGGTTTTATTTTACCGGATTATAAGCGGGTGATTGTAATCAAGGACGGGGGCAGATTTTTTTCTAATTTATTTTAATAGTAATCTATTTTTCCTGATTTAAATACTCATCGTGAATACCTATAACATATCATTTGCATTTTGTTTTACTCTATTGCAAGAAGCGCAATAAAAATGAATGAAATTGTGTAGCCTTGCTTTGCAATTTGAATAGAATGGAAGTATACAGGTTATGTACGCCAACTGACGATAAGTTGAGTTATGTGCAGTCTGTAGTATTTTCGCACATAGATAGATAATAGATAAAAGGAGAATTGTTTTACATGTAAATACAGAGGTAGGAAAATAAACAGATAGGACTCCTCAAACTTTTTTGTGTATATGTAATACTTATAAAAGTAGATGCTGCGATTTGTGTTATGCTCTTTGGTTTTAAAAACCTTGTATATGAAGTACTTATGGGTGTACTACATTTGAGAAGAAAATTGCATAAAGATTGACGAATATCTATCAAATACATCAGAACAGAACTCTGCTACAAGTCTTTAATCTTCTATACTTTCAATCTTAATATGTTTTCGTATGATGGCCTACTATTTATATGCATGCATATAATTATTATGCAGATATAAGTTATATAAGTAGAACCTGATAGCTACCCAAAGCATACTGTATGTTTGTAATATGTTGAATCATATTAGACGAGTGTACATATACTTACAAAGATACACATATGTTATACCATAAATTTGATATATAGTCTGCAGAGCCTTGCCTTCAATTTTTTAGTCTTTCTGAATTTTTTCGTACTGAATGTTATACTGGATTAAAAGGATGAATTGATATCTCACTATAAACTCACATTATTGCAATTAACATATAAGGCTTCTGAAGATTTGTGTTGCATTTATTTCATTCAATATAATTCAATTTTATACTTATTGTCTCTATAGCACATACCTGATTTATATCCAACAGATTATCCGAGTCAAAGCTAAAGTGTTATGTTATATACTAATAATTTATGTTTTTCAGTTTAACATCTGAACTGCTACTTTTTGCAATTCAAAGATCTCCTTGCATCTGTAGTTTTTATAGTTTGTCGTATAAAGTATTCGTATCACAACACTCTTTGTAAGTAAAGCATCTCAGCTACACAGTTCATGAACAAATGCGCAATAATCGGGGACGTTCCTTGTTTTGTACATTTTATTTATTTCTTGCGGTGGGGCTTCAAAGATATTTACCATCATACATATAATATAGTAAATATACAAATAGACATACTCCTTATACGTATATGGTCTATATTACAATAATGCATACATATGCATGCGCTATTTATTAAGATGTGATTTGATGCATTTAAGTAGAAGCAGGAATAAAGTACTTTGTATCTACTAAAGCTGGATGCAGCAGTAGTATGTATATTTACATACGTACATTGAAGATACCTAAGTATACATTGAATGTGAAGTAGTCGAAGTCAGTTCGTAAGTCTAGAAGTAATTTCAGTTGTTATCTTATCTCCTGATGTTGTACAAGGAGCAGTCTTCTATTAAACCGCAACTCGTGTTGTCGTGTTCCGATGTCTGAACAAAAGTTTAATATTTGTTCTTGTATCTCTGTGTTGTTGTGTATGCATGTAAATTGTCATAGTACATTGTGTACATCTGCCACATTTACGGTAACTCTGTCCAATTGTTGTCGGTTCCTCTTTTTTCTATAAGAACCCAAATCATTTAGCTACAGTGCACATCATGCTTCCTATCAGATGTCCGTACAAAGTGCATATTTACATTTCTAGTTCAATCTGAACAATTTCACTGGGCTAGAATATTATTCGATATTATTTACCCGATATTGCTATACAATAGTTATACGTACTGAGTAAATGCTTTTTCTAGATGCCGTTTAGGGTTGCGGAGTTGAAGAAATATATGTTTTTACTACAGAAACTTTAATGCGTAATATTAATGAGAATAAGGACGTGAAAAAGTGAGCTTTATATGGGGTATCTATTTTTCGGTGTACAAAGTGTTCGTAAATAGGATGTCAAATGGATGAATTTAAAGGACGTGTATGTAAAACTCTAGTTAGTTGCCTCTTGGCAATTTATTTTCCAACTGGTGACAGTGATAGTTGATGAGACTGGAAAAAAGAGGCAGGCAGGCATGATGATTAAGATGATATGGAAGAGTAGAAGCGCTAAGGACTGGAATGAGAGCAGACAAGAACAAGACGGAGCTTGTTTTATGAGATAGTTACACAAATCAGGAATAGCGTTGGGCAAAGTTGAAGGTGTATAGTATTATCTTTAGCATTGTAGTTGTGAGATGAGGGTGTCAGACTACGAGAAGAGATCTCATCCAACAGTAGAGTGGATTAGAGTAGGTATTTTCTAGTGAGATAATTCAGCGGACTGTGAAGAGATTTCATCTCAATGTTGTTTCTCTCTGAGTCTCTGTGACTCTGTGAGTCTCTCACTCCACTTGCTTTTTATGCAAACCAAAGGGAGACGTTTTGTGCTCCTCGGATACCAAGAACTCTTATCTTCCTTGCTCCTGCCTGCCTGGTTACTTCGTGCATGTGGCAAACTTGTAAAGGAGTCTAAATATTTTTTCTCTTTCAAAGTCTATAGGTATAGCATTAAGAGTGCTGTCTCTAACTACCCATAGCTTTATGAACGTAAAGAGCATTCATAATATAATTCATTCACTCAGAATAGTGATACATATACACATTTACTTAGAGTCCTATAAAGTCCTTTTTATTGCAACTATTATGTAATATCACATTCATAGGCAGTTGCATATTGTATACCACTTTTGTGAATTACATTATTAAATGCATACCAAACTGAATTGTATATACCTGTGATGTTTACTGCAGTCATCCTTAGTTTTTCTACTTTAATAACAGATATAGTTACATAATATATGGTGTCCATGTGTACGGATTTTCTGTCTTTCTCCCCGTCGCGTCTCATGATAAGTTTCCTCGTTTAAATGTAACATCCTTTTTTCAGTGTGCGAACATTGTCAGCTGTGTATTCGTCTGTGACATGGTTTGATGCGCTGGATGGTGATACCTGTGAGTTGAAATCCTTTATTGCTCGAATTTGGTGATAGCAAAGCGACGGCTATCCTCTTAAAGAAGCACCCGATGATTTATATCTACTTAAAACATATGCCTATACTATTTAAAAGAGGACTTTGTAGTGCATGCACACTTATTTGCCTTGACTACAGTATAGATATATTGAATAGATATACTATTTTAGTCAAATTTCGTCGTTTCATCCGGCTTATCTGAGTATCTCTTCATTTTCATGTGGATGCCTTCGTTCGTGGTTCACTCATATTAAGGAATTACAAAGAGACAAACTAAAGCTCATCTCTCACCTCTCTTCCACTGTGGTGCCTCTTAATCCTCTTGGAATAAGACCTCATGTCGTTCCTTTTACAGATACACACTCGACAAACTCGACATCTCTATGCACAAGAGAGGAGTACTTACCAAAGGTGGGCACTCACTACTATTTAGTCCTATTTGGGCTCGAAAAGAGTTGGAAGAAAAGATTCGTATGTTGAGCGAGTGAGATATGTAAAAGTGGATATGGAGGAAGTCGGAGTTTGTTGGAGGCACTCCAGTTAGCAACTCCACGACCCGTTCAATCAGTTTGTACCTAGGCGTGTAATATAGATATTGTGCTCCTGTCCTCACATTCACACCCATCTCAACCCAACCACGATGATGCTCTTGCTCCTTTGATCTGTTTGAAGTTACACCATCTCTTTTTCTGTCCATTTGCCATGCTCCATTTCACACTTTATTTTCTTTGGAACTTTGATGATAGTGTCGAGGTTGTTTTTAATCTGTTCTATCCCTCCCGTAGCTACCTCTTTTACAACAAATCTAAATACTCTCTCGAACCATCCAACCGCTATAAAACACATCCTCTACTCTGCCTTTCAACTCCCTTTGTAATTTGTTTATTCAAGGCGTGATAAATGTTCTGTCCTTAACTTTCCGTAATTATAGTCAAATTAAATATGTAAACAACGTGTAACTTCACCTCTGGCCACTTAATTGTAGGACGTGCAGCTACAAAATATTATGTGATAAATGGTACTCGCGTTGTTGTTTACTCTATAATTCTACATTTCCCCCTTTTAACAAACTAAATGTTATGTCATGTATTTCATAGTAACTACATGGCAAAGGACTGTATTGTAGTACATCTCCGATTCGTCAGTCACTTAATCTTTGCATAAGTTCCGCCTTGAATTTTGTGACAGCATTTTAGTACACAATAATATCTGAAAAATACATTTTCAAGGGTTGTTTTTTTCAAGCATGGAAGACTTTGTACACTGACATAAAAACAAACTAGTAGAAGCAAACTAGTAAAAACAAACAAGCAGAAACATGTAGCTACTGGTTGTAAATTGAGTCAAGCGACAGTTTCTGTTCCAATTTGTATGGTTGACCGTTTGATGGATTTATTGTTGAGGGTTTAATGAGTGTCGGGCACATGTTTGCAGTAAGGGAAGCACGAGTTAAAAATACTTTAAAGATTGGGTAAAGATTTTCTGTCGTCTGCTACTATTTTATTCTCATCTTTTATTCATTATATCTACTTAGTGATGCTTATATAATACACAGGGTATTGGACTTTAAATGCCATCCTATAGATCTCATCAACCGTAAGTAGCACGGCAAAATAATGTACATTTTTTTGAATCACTTAATTTCAAGCGATGTTGATCAAAGTTCCCTTAATAATGTAACTTTGGACTGTCTTTTGAATAATTTTTCTGTGCTACTTGCGGTTTCTGCGATCTATAGAGTGACATTTAAAGTCCAACACCCTGTACATGCAAGTAAGTATGTATATAGTTGGACTATAGTAAATATATTATGGTGCAGTCTACGTCTACCCTCTCGCTCGTGTCTCAAAATCTGAATGTATGTGTTAGAGTTTATTTTTTGCTAGAGAGATTTAGACTGTAGCTGTAGCAGTAGTCGGGCGGTTGTCGGAATCTAAGTAACTGGGAGCAATAAAACACACGATACATACTTACTAGTGTTCTGTTTTTAGCACTCAGAAGTGTAGTAGTGAGTAGTAGAGTAGCGGAGTTTGGGTCTAAGGAGAGTGAGAGAATTGAAGGAGTGAGTACAGGAAAGTGTTAGTTGCATTGCATGGCAGAATGTTGGAAGCAGTGTGGCCCATTTCAGCTGTGGTGTAATAATTTAGGATCAAATGAGATTAGGGTGGGCCTTCACATCCACAGAACCAATGGTACTCCAGAAGACGGCTAGAACCGTTGTATTTTGAATTGGTGCTCTAGAATACTCTTAGCATACTTATATGTATGTCTGTGTGGATATGTGTGCATGTGGTCATAAAGCATAATAATAGAAAGACTATAGAGCTATTAGTTGGTGTAAATAGGAAGACGTTGGGAATGAGTGCGCGATGTGATGTGGGTGAGGTGAAATGATCGAGTGCTGCATTTCGTCTAATTTCATGGAGGAAAATTGACTCTTCGGGCCAGGAAGGACGGACAGTGAGTAACTGGTCGGAAATGAGTCGCCTGTAAATGTCCAGAGATTGGATTGGATGCTCGGTGGATGTGGCTATGGAGGTTCGCAGTCATAACTAATTGAAAGTTCGGGAGAGTGGAGAAGGAATACGTGTGGCAGTAGGAAGTCGGAGAAATGAGTTGGGCGTGAGGACAAGATTGAAGAGATCAGTGGAAACATCAAATAGATCGGAGAGTGAAAAGAGCTGAACAGACCAGACAGACATTTCTTCCCCAATACTATCACCAATCTTCTGTATACTTACTTCTAGTATACAGAGGTATAGAGATATATGGACATAGATAGAGACTCTTTATATATATTATGTATAAGGAGACGACTGTGTACATTTGCAGAAAGGGATTTCAACAGAAAGAGAAAAGAGTCGGAGAGAAAGCGATCTAGAGTAACTGACATTGGGTTGGATGGATCGGACGGAATGGATTGAAGACCTGTGGGACTAGAATGGTATTATGAGGCAAGGCAAAAGCAAAGCAACTGCAGAGATTGAGAAAGAGATGAGAAAAGTGGAAATGTTGAATGTTGAAAATTGGATGTGGTATAGCAGACTATTCGCATCACATACACGCCTATGAATCGCAAAGCGGCCAACATCTCCGACTATTCTCTCTCTAAGGATCTCCTAATAGCATCCTTTCTCCTGTATTCACTCACATGCTACATATTTTATATCATCCCAACCAATGGCAACTACATACCTATGTAGTACTTGCCTACTTTCCTTACTCTCCAACCTGCACCCTTATACTTTACATAAGGCACTACGAGACATACTCTTTAGTAGATACCCAGTAGACACTGTCTTTCTCTCCCACTTCTATACCGCTATATCACACTTCCTGCTTTTACACCGACTAAGAGGGTTGATTTGCCATATCTACACTTTCCCATCTAGCTAAGCTCTGAATATAATATTATATCCACTATTCGGCGACTACACCGTGTATATAACACTCCATAATATTTGCCCCTCTCTCTACTTTTCTCGCCGAGCTTTTATTAGAATACTATTGTACAAGAATCATCATTGTAGGCAAGACTACCACCTTTAAATTATGTCTAATAACTTGTAAATCACTTTGAAAATAAGAAAGCAAAGTCCTATACTTCACCGATTAATAAATCGGAATGAAAATCAATCCTACGCCTCAATTTCGCATGCTGAAACGAGGCGTCGGAATAGTATTTTTTCGATTTATCTATCGGCCTAGTTATACATTGGTTTCTTCTTCGAACAATGTTTTCTAACATGACTGCTAATTATTAGCATGTACATAAGGAAAAACGTTTTTTCAAAAAACGTGGGAATATGCCAGTAATTTTCCATTTGTGCAATCAAGAAAGTTAAAACATGCGCAGTGCTACAAAAGACGTCCTCCTTTTAGTGATTTGTATTCGTGTATCAGTATTTGTAGATAGTTAGAAATATTTAAGATCTCAGTAAGGATAGTTACATCTAGTAGATGTAAGTATGTGTCTAAGAGGAGTTGTATGTGTTACGTAAATTTAAATACATGAGAGAGAATTTTAAGGATGTGTTCGTGTGATATAAAGTGAGGAGAAGTTATTCGGTGTGTATAGTAGTAGAGTGTAAGTTGCATGCAAAGTTGTGCTGTCAAAGTTTTTGCCTTTCACTTCCGACTGACTTGCGTTTCTCGTCGTCGACTTTTCACACAGTGAAAGTCAAAGGAGTGAGGATAGATAGGGAGTATAGGACAGATAGATGTATCTGCAATGGCATGGAATAAAGAAAGTATCCGTCCTTAAGACCGAGTCGGAGACTGTAAATGTATGTATATAGTAAGTGTAAGTGTAGTGGCTGCAATGCAACCGCTCTCTCGGTTACTCGCCCTCGTCGCTTCAATCTCTTCCGTTACTTCACATTCTTTCGGCTTTCCTCCTCTCATATTATTTCCTTATACGGAATACCCTCTCCTACTATGCGACTACGCTGGTGTGTGTGACTGTAAAGCCATAAAGGGAAACAGAGATATAGGATATATGTCTTGTTGACTAAATAAGGCGGGTGAAAGTAAGTAGATAAGGAAGAGAGATGTAATTTGAGTATATGCATAGCGGAGACATTATTTATAGATGGAATTACGTATATCTTGGCGGAGTTATTATTATGCGGAGTCTCATAGAGCAGTAGGGGAGGTATAAGTATGTATACGAGTAGTTGGGGCATATACTTCAGTAGTTCTAGCACTCAACTCCATGGATCGATACCTTCTTTTCTCGGAGTTGGAGAAGGAATGTAAGTGTTGGTGGAGGCATATACACAGCAGTGGAGAATAGTGGAGATATGTGAGTAAATATGTAGGTATTTAGCTTAGTGGTAGTTCTCTCCTCACTACATATTTTTATGCAGCACCAAGTATATAATACCGGCGCCTGAGGGACCATATCCTGTGACACCAAAGTCCATAAGCCTTTCTTTATCCACACTTATAGAGTCTAGCAGTCATAACAGCAATCCGAAAGGAAATAGACAGCCGTCTCTACTAACTCGGCAAAGATTCATTGTGCTCTAGTCGCTCTCTCTGACTCAGACGGAGATGCCAGAGCAGAATGAACAATTCTAGGCGTCTGACTCGTGTCGTCGTTTATAGTACTTTCTCCCTTCAGATCTTTCCCTCTAGTCCTATCTCTTTAGTAGTTGTCGACGAGACTATGTGTCTTCCCTTTGTCTCTTTTATTATATTCTCCAACCACTTTTATTTAGAATTTCACAAATCCATCTCACTTACTATCTATAGCATCGCAATCTCTAGTATATCCTCACGTCTTGTCATGCTATTATACTAATTATCTGCCTATCAAAAGAGTATTCTACTATAAATAACAGACTTCTCAACAGTTCCAAAGCTGTACCTGTACACCTAAAGAATTTTACTATTTGCTTCTACAAAATTCCTACATGTAGGAAAAATGCAGCGCCAACAGTTTTTTTTGCCTCTACACACTTATAGTCAAGTTGTTAATTGGTTACATTTTATATTAGTGGATACTTACTGGTTGTAGCTACATGAGCTTGTGATATATACAGTATACCTTTGTAATGCTTGTAACAATAAAATGTAGCTGCGTAAGTGCAAATAGTATACCTATGTACATTTATATACACATGTCTATCTAAGTCTATAATGGAATGTGTGCGTCTTTTACTTAAGTACATACTGTATCGACAAGAAATGGCAAGTCGATAGATTTGTCCAAGTTATAAGAGCATTTTCCATGGTGGCGCATTTTGTACGGAATTCCTCTCAGCAATTGTGAACGCTGTGTACGTGTTTTTGATTCGAATTATTGTTTAACAGCCTGTTTTATGTTGTCACGACATGTCCAAGGTGGTATGAAAATGGCACAATATCTGTATATATCCCAATATTTATTAAATCCACCAGGACTGTGTGTTGGGAGGCAGTAGTACATAGTGCTGGTACTACATAGTGCTAGTAGTACATAATAAATACACAAAACTTAGGTAGTGCTGTTTCTGTAGTACATACATAGTTAATCGTAATCGCAAGTATCAAATACCTATGAAAGTAGTAGCCTGTGTCTACGAGTGTGTTTAGATAGGTACACACATTATATGTTTTCTAGCTTCCATTATTAGCGGAATTAGGAATATCTAGTGTGGAATGAAGAAAATCCATTTGATATTTGCAATAGTGTGGTATTTTGTCAGAATGAGTATTGAGCTAACTTGAGGAAGTGAGGCGTAAGCTTAAGTATGACCTCAACAGTGTTTAGTGGAATTAAAGTTAGCATTAAGTGTTAAGCTTCGTGTTTTCCTATCGCATTCTTCGTCTTGGCTGACTAGTTTTCCTTTATTTCCGATGTGGAATAGAGAATGAGCATAAATTGTGTATTGTAGACTAACATAACATCCAACAGTTGACACACAACAAGCCACTACTATACTAGAGGAAAGGGACTACATTAAAATAATAAAAGTGTCGTCTTGTGTACGAATCCCTACTTTCGTTGATGGGCATTTTTGGATGCATATATGTAAGTACTATATGCATGTTTATCGGTATAGGTTTGCTAGGTTGACATGAGATGCAAAGTGAAATGAAATAAAAAGTGGTGATGGCTCGTGGTGGTTGGCGTTGGACATTTCTGTGTGTAGCATAGCCAAGGAAAGTGTGCAATACTAGGAATAATAATATAGGATGGAAAGTAATAGTGTGGACAGTGGGCAGACAGAGGACAAGGATGTAAGTAGACAATAGTAATAGGAGTCGGTGGACTGATAGCAGTCAAGTAAAAAGTCAGCCATAGAAAGTACAACACGTAAAGTGAGTAAACGACTGTAAGTAAAGTTGAGACGAATATTTTCGTGTTACTCCGCTTTCTATGTCTGTGTAAATGGTTTGGTTTTATGTTATGTGCCACGGGACGACGCGGTGCGATGTGATGGTGTCGTGTGAGTGAATGATAAGAAGAGTCGCCTTGAAAAACTGAATTAATGTCCAGCTCCAATTCCAGTGGCTCCTTTGCACACTAATACTCATGAGATATGCATAGTCCTCGATGACTTCCTTACTATACTCACTCCATATCTTTTTTTCGCCTTTTAGTTAGATCACATGCCTTGTAGCCACAGAATAGCTAAATTACCAAGACAGAGATATATCTATGATTTTATATACGCAAGTAGCTGATGTATATGCATTTGTGCAAGTGAGGCATAGGAGTTGAGCGAGGCGAAAGAAATGTATCAAAAAGTATACTTTCTTGGTTGACACTAAAAAGATATTGCAAAGTAGAAGTGACTTTTAGCATATGGAAGAAGAACATTATTTCATATCGAGGTAGTGGCCGAAAGAGAATATTTTGGTGTCAGTCTAGTCCAGGCCACCTAGAACTGGAAAAAGAGCACACTGCCTCGCACTTGGCTTTTATCAGGTTGGAAATAAATACTTACATAAAGTGAGTTTTCAACTAGAATTGCGTGATATGCTCCTCTCATTTTTGTTTCTCTCCTCTACAGTGTATAGTTTTAATTAAGGGGCGTTTTCGTGCACTTTTGAGAAACCAGCCTAACAACGTTACGCACTCTGCTTGCTGTATGCTAAACAAATGGGTGAATAATTTAACTGTGCTTCTAAATGTTTTAATGCGTTCACATTTCATTTAGATACCCGTCAGCACATTAGCTTATACATTGCCAAGACAAAGACTCATCACTCTCCCGTCTCATCCATGTTTATATAGATACCAGTGTTTATATAGATACTATACATACACAATTCAATTTAATTTCCCATCAATATATTATGTCTCTTCATTTCCAATGCATGAGCTACATGTTTTGGAGACTTACTTATTTACCTACAGGACGATGGAAAACTAGAGATATTAACTAAAACAAATAATATTCTAAACTAATACAGTGGAAACTATTTAGTTATATCTTCAATAGCACATTTTCTGTAGGAAGGTTCTAAGCAAATAAAACATTCTACATATCTATGCTATCTCATGGGTTACTTTTTGTGTGAATTAGGACAAAGAGCTGCAGACATTCACATACAATACCCGAAATTATCCAACAAAAAGTAACAATATACAAAAAATATTGAAAACCTTGCCCATAGAGAGTATAAGTAAGGTGATGGAATGTCATCCATCAGCAAAAGTCTTAATAGTTCATAGCATGCTAAATCCACTTTGGTGATAGATATCTTAGATATAGACATAGAATTGGATTATAGACTGAAAATAAACAGAGACACGCGTATATAACTTCGGTGTCTATCTTAAAGTATCTAGATGTATTTATATGCTTGGGGGACTATGTCTAACCAATTCGAATTGAAAATCACACGGTGACATAAAGTAGGTACAAACAATTACTTGCTAATAGGTTTTCTGTGGAATGAACAGCCTGTTAGTAAAATCAAGTTTTCTGTACTTACTTAATTGGATTAAAATTGGAAGGTATCCATTGCTATTGTTCCTCTCCAGGAGACATAACATATTAATACGGTTATCTCTGGAACGTTAGAAATAGTTCATTCATGGTCCCTTTCGCTTTCACTTGGACTGGAAGGATAAATAATTTAGTTGTTATAAGAGTAGAAGGGCGACGACTAGACGAGGAGGCAATGAAAACGCAAGGTTATCTTTACCTTACGGAAATGTAATAATAAATAGTAAGTAAAGTGGAGATTAGAGATATAAGAACTTAAGTCTAATGTTTTGGCAGTAATCTAACGTGTGGCTACAGACATGCAGTACGTAGAAGCATACACTTGCTTGCCATAATGAGTGGGCTATGCACACGTGATGGTTCAGTGGAGGAGGATGAGTGAGGGACTTTGTATTGATTGAGGCAAATCCGGTTGAATAAACGGCAATCTCTCGTTATGATAAATATATAGTAGATCCCAGGAAAATTCTCCTAAAGGGAGATTTCTCACAATAAAGTCAAAGTCATTACTGAAAATGATACAGGCTGGAGGACAATGTGTTATGATAATGATGATGAGACGGTGGCTGACTGCTCCCGACATTTTTACTCGTGTGATGTTATGCTCAACTCCCATTCTTATGATTTATTTCATCTGTCTTCCGAGGGGACCAAATTACTCCGCTTTGACTGTAATTTGGACCCATTTCAGGATTTCTTTGATGAAAATTTTGTAAAGAATGATTGAGAAACCTTAATCCTTATTCTTGGTATTCCATTTGAAACTTTTAGGTATTTTGTTGTAGGTTGTAGCTATCTTATTGAAACCAAGGTTATGTGGGTACATAACGACTCGAAATTCACAACAAGAATACCCCGAAAATAGTAGGATTCTTTAAAGAATAATAACAACTTGTCTAATGATTCCATCCTCTTAAGAATTCAATGGATGCTATCTAATAGCTTCTAATGCTTATATTAATAATTATTGGCTTGTTCAAAGTTTCTTTTCATTCTGTGAATGCTGCAACCAACTTCTCTTACATGGTTTATTAAAAATGTTTGAAGCAAAAACCTTTAATGT
>JABASH010000908.1:0-31692 GCA_019776445.1 Tomocerus maximus
TAAAAAAAACCGAATGTGAAAAAGTTGAATGGTTAAAGAGTTATAGCCTGGACAAGAATTGAGTCGACGGACGAACGGACGAACGGACACACGGACGAACGGACAGAGTGTTTGTGCAAATACATAAAATAGTCGGCAAGCCGATATTTAATTATATCCATATAACTATTAGGTGCACAAAGATTCCTTGTTGGAAGTAAAACGGTAGTTATAAAACGGGTGGTTGAATTACATTTCCTGTATTGTATTGGGGAAAACAGGAACACTAATTTAAAATCATAATTTTCAATTATGTAGGTGACAAGTAGGTGACATTCACATGTAAAAGTATTTTATTAATAAAAATAGATTATTAATGGTTAGGTGTGTGTAGTTAGCTTTTGGTGTAAATAAAGTTATTTGCTATTTGCATATACAATTGATACTTTTCTGCTGTGCATGGGGAAAATCTAATTAGATAGCAATGTGATGTTTTCTTACAAAATAAAAATCGTTTAGCTTTTATGCTATTACTAACAGGCGGATCACCCATTTAAGCAACACCATTTATAGAATGAATCATTTATCCAATTTCCTACAAGTGGAGACTTACTTAACAGAGAGCTGAGTAATATATAATAGAATATATAAGATTTGGTATAAGAATGTTATGATGTATAGAATAAAGGATCCAATAATAGAATAGTGTGAATTCTTAGAGCACGATTTAATGCATTGTTACTTTATGCCCGCAAAGCATGATCTCTTTATTTCAACAAGGCTCTAAATAGTTTCTGTCGAAAATGTTTCTGACGCTTTGTGGGTAATAAAAGTATTAGGGTAAGGAAATTGGTTGTTTCGCACCTTTTCCATGTTTATTGCCTTTTTGCTTAGGTAGCAGGGACTAACAACAATGAGATTAGTTCAGAAGAGGAAGAATGATCTCAAGTACCTATACTAAAGTAATTACTACAGAACAATTTGAGTATGGAAAAGTTTTGAGGAGGAGGAGGGGGAATGTAATAAGTTGTTTAAAGTAAGTTATAGGTGTGTGTATGGAGGGTGACATGTAACGTTATTTGTATTACATATGCCTACATTGGATTGTAGACAGTTGAGAATGAATAGGGAGCAACTGGACATTAACTTAATTTCAGGAGTGTTGGTTGTGCATGGCTTTTACAAATAGTAGCTGCTGAGCTACTGTTATAAATGAACCATCTGTAGATTGATAGGAATAGTTGACTTTGTTTGTGTAGCATTATAGAATAAATGGAACTTTGGAAGAATCACGTGCAAAAACACTGGAGGCACAGCATTATTTACATTTATGCAAAAATATGCTACATCTGCCACTTTAAATATACGAATTTACATAGAGCTTACTAATTAATGCGGCATCTTATGCTACGCTACGATGTACGTAGACGTCTACGAGTGGATTCGATTTGTTTATTTGAGCTCGACGCATTATAATTAGTGGATGGGAAGGGACGGTGAGCAAAAAAGCAAACGTTACTCACAACCCATGGATTAATGCATTGAAAGATAGGAGAGAACAGGTAATGTAATAAACGTTAGAGGAGCACCTGACATGAAAATAAAATCAATATATTTTATTCTCCACTGCACCAGCCATCTAAGCTGCTTCTGCCTCGCCAATTATATTTACATCTAACGATAAGTAAGAGCAGTCTTCATTATACAATCATAAAAGGTAGCTAACGATAAGCTATCTGAATCCCAGTGCCTAATATCTCAACATGTAAATCTAAACTATTCAATGTTGTTTTATAACTTCGCCAATAATACTAATTAACATGCATTGACCATCCTTTATTCTCCGAGATGAAAAACTTGTGTACATTACATACCATTAGTATGAGCAAATGCTCAACAGCATTTGCGATGAATTCCTCATCATTCCCAACGTAAAGAAGCATCAATCAATAAACTATTTCATTTCACGAAAGCAGAACAGTAATTTGACAAAAAATAACTCCTGTATTCAGTATGTGTGTCCCTATTCTCTTTCGCAGTACTATATAGTTATGGTTAGAAAATTCACTTTGAAACCCAAATGTAAACAATATGATATTGTAGAGTATTTCTCTAGGTATCGATATAATTGATGCAAAAGTGAGATTTGGTTAGTGACAAGCAGAAGGGCTAGAATATGTGGTTTTTAATGTAAATGCAAATGTTCTAAATAAACTTAATTATGAGTCACAGCCTCTTCTGCTACTTTGCACATTGATGAAAAAGAAATGAAACGATCAGTAGTCAAAGAACATCAACACAGACATAAGATAACAGAGGGTACTAATAGTCTAAGATGCTAATATACAATTCAGAAATGGAGAAGCTGAAAGCAGCCGTCTAGAATGAAATTAGCATGTAAACTGTAATAAATTAAACAGTTCGATTCAATAAAGATTAACGACCAAGGTTAAATTGTTCACACAAAATGTGGTTGAGACCAACTAACATTAACTTCCAAATACAGACTTACACAGCTATTTATGATTGCTCTTAGAAAAATGCTGTGTCTACATATTACAGTCTTTATTAAGTAGTGCATATAAAATACGTTTTATATCCTAATCCACTTGTTCTAGAAGAATCAATGAAAGGAAAGTAATTTATTTGAATAATGCAATTTTATGGAGTATGTTTATATAAAATCATCCACAAACTCCGACTACTACTACTAAACAGCTCGGAGCTTTTCTCTGCAACTTTGAAGTTTGAACTTGTCGAATGAAGTGGATGTGATACTCCGAGGAGCGTCGGCAGATATAAATTGATGGAAAAATCTGCAATAATAATAAAGGTTCTCAAGTATGATTAATAGTAAATAATGGGCAGGTTCGAGGAGCTATTATCTATAATAATAATGAGTAAGTACGAGTAGAAGACAAGTACTGATTGTGAGAAACACTCACCGCGTCAGAAAACTGAATACACACAGCATAGATACCTTGCTTTTTCGGTGCATCTCCTCGACAGACAAGACAAGAATAATATACTACTACCCAGAAAAAATACCAGAAATACACACACAAGTACCTAGCTAATCTCTCTATACAGACCTATAGAGTACTATTATCTGAGTATATTTAGTCAAAGTGCGATATAGAAAAACTGGGCTCTGCTAATCCATAGGTTATTATATTAATTCCTTTATTATAACTTTTCATAAACATATAGATATTTGTTTCCATCCATTCTAATTGCTTTAGATTTCATTACAATAACTTCAGTTCAAAGTGTTAAGAAGTTACAGATGGTCAACTTGATTCACCCTATCTCTCTCCTCTAGGCTTGACTTAAGTTACTTAAGCACACATAAAATACACGTCCATAATAATATTATGATTTGCATTAGCCTCCTTTGTAACTACTATACACTCGAGCGAGGTGTGCTCACTTACACACAACACAAGCACAGATACACCCAACCGTCTTTTGTTCCAACCTTGTCCATGTACAGTGGAGTATAAGTATACTAATATTGAATAGAAGGATGATGAACAGAGTGTTGAGTCGGTGCTCATGAAAGCAAAATAACCAAATTAAACTTTTGAATAAAAAAAGCAGTTAAGAAGTTCAAGATAAAGAAGCTACACTCATATTCATACTCCATTACAACAGACAAACAACTAACATCACACCAGAGTTTATATAGTAAAGTATCATCCATGTAATATGTAATCTGAGACAAGTAAAATTAAATCCAGTCGACTTGATCTTGAACTTGTTCTATTGCTGTCCGTCCGTGTGGGTACCTCCAGTCCTTCTTTTCCCGTCACTTGTTTAACATCCTATGCTCATTTCATTCTTTCTATCCTATATCTACATTCTTATACATGCAAACCATGCAATTGATAGCTCATGCTCAATTTCATCTCAATTCATTCTTTGATTATTCGAATCCTTTCATGACAAAATCCAAGAATTATTAATATATTATCTAGATATATAGTTCAGATAGTCTATTTCCTTTTCCCTGCATCAATCGTGGATATCAACTTTTAGATTGTTTGTTTAATACTGTATGATTCTTGGAAATGTAAATTACATTAAGTATGTGTTCAAGTGGAAAATTCTAAAAGGTAAAAGGATGTAGTTATTACAATATGAAAGGGTATAGTTTGTTAGGCTGTTTGAGATGAGATTCTTTGCTAAATAGAACCTTGGAACAGACATTCATGTCAATAGATAATAATAAATTAAGAAGAAATGAGTGCTTTATAAGATTACGATAGGTTTTGGTCGGAAGATGTTCGAGGCAAAGCGGATACTTTAGTTGGCTATTAGCAATTACTATTAAGTAAATTCAGTTTATTGCATGTATGTCGGATGCATTTTATTTTCCAGACTAGTTACCTTTTAACAAACAAAAAGGTTAAGTCCGGCTATATGCCTTGTAACAGCTGAGTTTACTTAAGCCAGCAATTTTGTAGCCTTTAGCCTCATCGTGATCTAAACACAGAGAGGCGAGCAGGACTTGAAAGGCAGACTGTTAACTGTAAGTATACTATAGACAAATAATATATTTCCTTGTGTGCTTTGTCTCGATTGAGTTAAAGATGTATGTAGTGTGTGTATGTAGTTTGTTTGTGCTCTCCTTCATTTCTTTCGACAAAATATCTGTGCAGGTATTTTATGTACATAATAATTGGTAATGTGGGAATGAATGGTTGAAGCCTGAGTTAGTAGAACACGGCTTGATGATTAGAGGGCCCGATGAAATCAAGCTGCTGTACTTGTAGCCGAGTCAAAACAAGTCGAGTAGAGCCTGTCTTAAAAGTCAGCCTACACTACCCATAATATACTAAGACACCCTATCGCATCAGCGTCAATGATTATGTTCGTGTGTATTAAATGGCCAGCCTTTTCTTTATAATAGTGTATCCTACATCACATAAATTCAGTCGCTACGAGGAAACTATAGCAAAAACCGGGGCTGAACTACCCTGCCTGCTCTATCCTTCCGTCTCATCCTATTCACTCATCCGCCTGTTCCTTTACACGGCTAATATCTCATTATATGCAAATAGGATTAGGAAGGCCATCCTTAAAAACAAATTGCATTTGAATATGTGCACAAACAACAAACCTGCTCGTACCTACACAATAGCACTTACTGCATTTACCTATTTCTATATTTTCTCCATTTCCTATCTATTCTTTCCTTTCATCTTCCTTTCTCGTTTAGCCATCCATCGGGAGGAGCATCCGCGTTTCTGGAAAATTACATTCTGACTAATTACCCCATAAACCACGTATGATGTTTGCAAATAAATGTAGGGGAGTTTCTGCTTTGAGAGTATAAACTTTTATGCTTTTAATAAGTATAGGTACTTGTTAAGTTAAAGTTATTTAATTGCCCACACATTAGATCTACACAGAACTAATGAGACTAAACTAATCAGGGAAAATTATTTGATCAATATTGGCTTTCATTTGGAAATAAATGTCAATAACCAACCATTTTGGAGAAAAGAAACCTGAAAAAAACGAAAATAATCCGGAATAACCTAAAACTATTGAGGTAGAGAAATTAATGGTCGCCATAATTTTAATAAATGGCAGTAGAAAAGTGATTAACTAAATTGAACTTCCCTTTGAGATACAGCATAATCTTGCTTATGGTGGGTCATCATTTTAAGTAATTTCGTAAAACATATTTCGTATGACTAAAAGTGGGTTTCAAGATCTATTTTAAAGTTAGCAATCATTTATTATTCATCAGAGAGATTCTTTTGGAAAAGTTGATTATTTGTTGCTAGCAAAGGATCTAATTGAAGCGAGAAATAAGTTGTGAATTTATACAATCTGATGTTCCTGTAATATATCATAAGATCTGGACTCTTGGCATTAATAGTACAGACAGATTGACAGTGGAGCACTTGAAATTCAGAGTATACTGTGGAAAAGACCTTTCGTTCCTTATTACTAGAGCACGAATCGCCATTAATTTAAAAGTTTTTTAAGTAAATTGCTGCTGTCAATTTAATGTCAGCTAAGATAGCTTAATGCATATTGCTACAAAGCAGAGCGTCGTGTTGAGAATAATAAGGATATTGAATGTAGAGTCGAATGGTTAATCAGATCACAAAATATTCTTTCCGTAACAGTATAAAGTGCGAAATAGCCAATAGGTGTATCCAAAAACCGAACACTAACAACGCACAAATTGTCATAAGTCATTCTTTACTACTTTCATTAAATTGAAGAAAACGATCGAGGGAAGTGAACCAATTAAAAAAATAACGTCACCTTAACCCTTAGCTTTACATCCTTGTGCTAACTGAAGAATAAGAATTTCCAAGAAACGAAATTTCAATTTAAGCTACTGTTTTACTGATTGTGAGTAAAGTATCTTTGAGACGTCTGCAGAATTGCCTCCAGCTTTCTTTACCTTATATTCAGAGCTTTAATATGTTTTTCACATTTTGTGGTCCATCCCCCTGACATTACTTATTAATATTGAGCTCATTCTTCACACTGTCTATGTACACGACAAGTTGTTAGTTGCTTATTAAGGTAGTTCATTACAGTATGCAAATTGTTATCTTTTAATCAACCAGTGCAACCGTTTTTGGCACTAGCCTCGCAACACAGAGGGGACATGCTTTACATTATTATTTTCAGAGGCAAAATTATTACTTGTAACACAGTAAAATTAAACACCTAATTTCTTCAGACAATTCATGTTCACAGCCAACTACATACTGACAACGTTAAGTAGTATGCTAACAAAATAGGCATGTTTGCAAATTCTACACAACAGACAATTTCCACCATTAAATATTCATTGCTTTACCTTAATAATTTAGAAAACGCATTATTAGAGGAGCAGCTCACCGAATCTTAGAATCTGCACATTCATACACACACGTATTACACAGAAGGCGGTCTACACAACAAAATCAAAAACGTCCTACTGTAAAGGATCAATACACACTTATGCTAATGTTTAGTTTTGTACACTATTTTCTCCAAGTTCGACAGTTCATACGGATCTCTAATACCAAATGCTCACAATTCGATCTACACATCATATTTTTTGGCATCTTTCTATAAAAATTTCAATTAACAAATACCAATTGGAAACATTGGAATAGTAATCACAAATATTACATTTGATATTACGTTTTCCATCATCCAAATGGATTAAACGCGAAATTCGCAAGTTTTTGCTGCAAAGGCAATGAAATACACTTTAACCACAACGGGTTTAAAATTCATTTGGTTTCTATCTATTCTATGCACATTTGATTTTCTCAAGCTCATAACTATTAAATATGTTGGCAAAAATGTCCAACTTTCTTAGGAATAGCATGTGCTTTTTGCATCAAAATTCATGAACTAGTAATAATCGGACAATATTATTGAACGAAGCGTGTGCAGTCGTGCTGTCAAAGCTAACGATTAGAAATTGAGGTTTCTTTCCGTATAATCAACGTTAGGATTTTATTTGGCTAATAAATCTTCCTTCCATTGCAAGTAGCAAAAAAATTGTTAGACAAATTCTCGCAGGTTTGCAGTTTGCATTAGTACGATGCATGCGCGTGGTCAAGTTTGATTAAGATTGAAATAATGTTTCATTAGCATGAATCTGCATCTGTGTTCTCCCACTTTGCACCAGCATTTTTAATAATGAAAAACTATTATCAAAAGTGATAAAGAACGAACGCATGTGATAAGTTACAAGAATTTTAATTCATGACCAATCTTTGTACTCTTAATCGACTATTGATAATAGGCAAAATGCTTAGAGCGTGAGTAGAAGTTAATTTGATAATCTGAATCTCGATATAAATTCTTGGCTATAAAGACTATTAACACTCCACTCGAAGAAGCTGATTAAACGACGGACCATACTCAGACACGTTTTGAGCAGAAGACTTGAAAGTATTAAGACCAGTTTAGTTCGCAACTTTACAGCAGAGATAATATTGGCAAGGCGGGTTCATTTTTAAATACCCATCATGATTGACATCGTGGGTACTTTAATGCCTACAGTTGAAGTTGCAAATTAAGGATCGATAAAAAAGCAACACCTTATTAGGCCATACATTTATACTATATTAGTTTTCGAAGGTTATTTATTTGCCTAATTTTTGATGCTATCCTGCCATAATTAATTTTGTTGGCTTTTCTTTAGGCGTGTCTCTCAAGATAGTTGAATTGGCATTGACAAATTGAAATATTTATTGATAGCAGACGATAGTCGTGTGATATAGTCTATAATATCTTCTAACGAGGTTATCAAAGTGTAGCTAACATTACTATCATACAACAGATGGTGATAAGCATTTACTTTACCTTACTAAATAATAACCAACAAAAGCTGACAAGACGTAAGTGAGCGAATTTACATAATTAATTTTAATCTGTGTAACACGGATAGATAAGCAATAAACTGTTTTCATTTCCTCTGCTAATTGAGCTGTTATTGTTCATAAATAATTTCCAAACTGCCTCTACGAATGAGAACTGAGACGATAAATTATTCATAATGATACGCATTAAGGTGAAATGGTGAAAGTGCCGTATTCTGCAATATCGCTTGACAAGTTACTTATTGTTCCTTATACATATAGCAATTGAAGGCTTGTTCACAACGTGAGATACATTTTTGCACACTGAGAACAGGGTTTGCTGCTACAGTAGTCATTTCTCTATTTGCAAGTCTTGAAACTTGTACTACCAAGTAATATTTATTTGTATATGTAAGCTATGTAATATATGTCATATAGCAAATTATATCTATCTATATGCATAGGAGTTGCGACAAAATACTCAGGGAACAAATATTTGAAAGCCAATTGTTGTTGAGCAACAAACACTTGCAACAATTACAGCTAAACTGACATAATATATTGTGTACAGTGATACCATTTAAACACTACTAATGACTGCAATTTGTCAATCAGTTAACATAGGTAATAGGTACATATAATATTAATGATATTACAGATACAATAGATAAGAAAATGTTATATACGATATTTATCTCACCTATTATGTACACAATTATCTTTACAAAGGCTAATGAGACTTTTGGAATTCTTAAATTCCAATTCAAAGCAACAAAATGCGTGTGAAATTATTATCAAGAAGATACGTCTTAAAAGTCGAGATTGTGCGTTTACACACTTTTTGTGTTTCAAAAGTTATTCGAGCACTGTAACTACAGAAAAGAATGTACAGGGGTATCAATTTTGTTTTATGGGTTAGTTGCATCGTACTTATCTCTACCACACTCTACAGGGATCTTTAAATTTTGACAGGATGCTACTGCTGGAAAGCTATGTATTATAATTGCTGATTCCTACTGAAAGTATAGACAGAGTTATCTGGGTTTTGTTTGCATCCTGAAATACTTATGTAATAAATGAAAACATAAGCTCCACGGAGCATTCGCGATGATGATGATAATTTCTAATATTTAACAAGAGATAAAACTTGGATTCTAAACTATAAACACTAAACCATGCTAAACTAACAGCTTTAAATATGTCGAAAAAGTATGTATGTGGAACTGGAGAGCTAGTTATGTTACACAACTTACAAATTATGTACATCTAGTACCTAATAAGACAATTTTCCATCCTTTAAAAGCTGCTGCTATCCTTAGTTGACTCCTGCACATGTATAATTATGTGTACTTATCATATTAGTCATTATTTCATCCCAGTAGTGCATGGTGAATGTATGTATATATATAATTGCAATGTTCAAAATTCATTACCTGCTTATCACTACGCGTTGGTTTACCTTACACGATGTAGGGAGATCTGATCTGAGAGCATTTTGAGCAAGGTACATAGATGCTACATTTTTATAGGTGCAGTGTAAAGATAACATTCTATAGAACACATCAAAGGATATTACGGACATTATATTTATGTTATCTTATGCGGTTTTTCTGTAGTCCGTAGGTAATTACAGGATAGAATTTCCTACATTAAAATTATATTATTATTATTACGATATCTTTGTGACTATATTATTATAGGAGCTCTTTCTACAGAATACACCTCCGAGCATAGGAAAAGGTGAAAAGATGATAAACTAAACTTACACAGAATTAAGTAAGCAAAACACTATATTTTATATCTAGAATAAAGTCGTGTGATAGCGGCTCCCGATATTGCGTTCGCGAGCGATTATTGATAACAAATTCTACCATCTTCTATGTCTGTTCTCTAATGACCACTTATGCCCATTTTATGATTTCTGCTTTTATATGCTCTTTTCTTTTCACACCGCAATGTACATGTTGGAGTTAGATGGAGATAAATCAGCTTGCAAGAGATACCACAACAAAACTGCACTAAATAAAGTCGAAGAATATTGTTTGTACCTACATTAGGTATGCATTTCACTACACACAAAATCCCATACATATACCTATAGACAGGGTAAATCAGATCTAAGAAAACGAATATCTAAGTTTTGTTGTATTATTATTAGTTTAAAAGCTAATGCAGGAAGATCATAGCGACGAGACTAGACACACTTTATCTGCAAATCCGTGACGGATAATGAATCATTTTGATATGCTTGACCTGTTCCTGTTGTATTAGCAGAGCTGTATCAGAAGAGTGAGTTTTTCTTGCCTTCACTGTCCTTCCTCTAACATTAAGTATATGTTGTGGGCATTTATTATATACAATTCAGGTGATAGAAAATAATGATAAATGCGATTACTGCTAATGCACAGACTTACCCTTTATTCTCTACCATAGATCCGCATCACTCTTCTTGATTAGAATCGTAAACTCCGTCAATTGCAGGAATGCACCGCAGGTATGCTATACATTTTGTAATATTGCACAGTGGATCATATTGTTATCATCTCTGTCAAAAATAGCATGCTAATACAAAATATTTATGTCCTGCAATAGACTAGCATCTATAATAGCGAGTACAATTACACAGACAAAGGAAATAGGAAAACCGTTTCAAATTATTTTACATAACTTAGCAATCATCAGAATTATCACCTAAGAATGAGATTTTAAGGAATTTTTCAGTATATTTTATGATTTTCCCGCAGTTGATGATACAGGAAACTTGATTTTCCTATTTCCTTTGTCTGTAAAATTGTACTCGCTATCTTGATATCCGAGCTTTTATTTTCCCGTTTAATGGCTCCCGATTACATTCTTTTCTATTTCTATGTACAAGTACAATGTACACTTTTAACTATACAGGTCATTTTATTTAACTTGGAGAAACATTTACATTACTACATTACCAGACTCATGATCAGTTTCAAATATTTGACGGTTCATCATCAGGAAATCTATTATTAAATTTTGTTTTCGTACAATTAACTTTTACCAATCATTTCTCGTAGATTTCGCTCTCGACTCTCGAATGCTACATATTCAATTTTAGCTGGCCCAAGGAAGCGGGCTCATAAAACCGCACAATCCGTCTGTTCGTTTTACAACCTTGTACGGATCGCTCTGCAAAAATTTGGTAAGTGGACATTTAAAAACGTTTTAGTTTGCTTAAGGAGTGCTTATATGCAATGGTGCAAATGCAAATGTAAATGCATTTGTCTCAAAGTGTACAGTGTAAAGTAAAGGTAGATATTCCTGCAAGTGTAAGCCAATCTGAATCTACAGAAAATAAAGTAAGAATTAGAGTAACAATAAAATAAGGGTGCAATTACAGATAAGTGGGTAGGAAGATATATTCGAGAACTCACAACACACTCACTCATCTGTCAAAAATGTAATTTATGTCGAAGTGCAACTTATTTTTAAACGACAGCTGATGAAGATAAAATGTGAAATGAGTCTTTGGTGCTGGTCGGAAAATCCTCTTTATTGCTTGTGGTGTCGCCGTTTGTCGGTTATCTGAAAGAAAACGAAGAAAAAGGAAATTGAAGATGGACCCTTACAATATAAACGAATGGGCACAATGGGCAGTTGAGTGAGTGCTTTATACATTTGTTCTTACATAGCCATATCGAGGAAATTTTACCTATTTTCTACAAAGTATATATTTACTACGGATGTTTGGTTAAACCAGTCCAACTTAATAAAACACTACTTCAATCTACAACAAAGGATTTTTCTTATGGGTAAGTGAAGGTTAATTTTACTAATTGATCCCAATTTTCCCTACTCCCTATGTATATCTTTGAATATCTAGGTAAATAATATTACTTGAGTCTTATACGCATATACTGAATAGGTAAATATTTTTGGTAACACGAATAGCTCTAGATGTTATGAAAAAATATTGCCCTAGTGCATCTAAACTGTCAGATGTCGATTTGGAATAATAGCCTCCCAGATTGCGGTATAGTAATGATGGGACTAACAATTAGGATGAGTGAATTCAATACGTTTTACTCCATGATAAAATACCCGGATAAAATTAGGTATCTAAAAGCTATAATTGTATCTATGTTTAACATGCGAGGATCAATGATGTTTTAAGGTGAAAATCGGGTGAAACACTAAAACCTTTCTGTCATTTGTAAAGATGATGAGATGACGGTGGGCTTTGCTCAAGTTTTAACAGTTTAGCCTGTGTGTTCCGTAAAGTAAAAGTAAGTTTACTACTCGTCTGACTGACTGACTTACTTATTGCTGGCCGTATAATATATAATGTGTAATGCGATGTAGTAAAAAAGAAGGTATCAAGTGAAGTATCTACTGTAATCAGTTGTAATGGTAGTGAGGAGGAAAGAAATAATATTATAGGGTTTGGAGATGGGATAGATGGATAGGAAGATAGATGGATGGATGAAGGGATGTGAGATGTGTGCAGTCTTTTACACGCCCTTTTATTTCTTCAGCAACACTTTTTTGTCGTTTCCTTCACACTCGCTTGTAATTATCTCCCATGTTGTTGTCAGAGAGAAAGAAGAGTCTGTACATTTAAACACAGATAGGGAAGATAGTTGAAAAGGAGATGAGAAGATCACACAATGCATCTTTTAACCATTGTGTCTTATTATATCACAAGATAATCCTAGCAAGTAGTTGATTTACTTGGGCTTCATTTGTACTTAACCATTAGTTACTTGCTACCTACCTCTCCCTACTTCAATCCCACCTAATGTCCCGGTATATCCTATTCCACAACTATGTACCTCTTATTTTCTACATCCCCAACGAAATAAAAATTATTACAAAACTGCAATTAACATTTATAATACACAATACACACCACTTCTACGAAATAGGGCAATTTACACTTCCCACTTATACACACACTGTGCTAAGTATACACTTACTAGTATGCTTCCCACTTACATAAGTCAATCTTGAATCATTGTCACTTATGCCTACAATAAGTACAATACAAATGCTTTAAATATATTTTACAAATGCAAACATTTACAAGTTTATGCGATGTAAAATCATCAACAATAGTTAATTGTAGTTAATTAATACTCAATGCGGCGATAATTTGGATTTAGATGTTAAAGATTTTTGCTAATTATCTACGGAGGTAATTAGCAAGGTAGTATTTACTCTACATATTTGCATCCTTTGTATTTTGTTTTCAAGATTTAATATGATATAATACAAATAACGATGCACTTGGGAATGCATAAAAACGATTAATTCACATTCACATGAATGATTGATTACAATAATATAAGTTGTAGTGTCGGATAGCTTTATACTGGCTTAAATTTCCTCTTCCTCTACCAGTGAAATAGATAGACAGAGTGGGCTGTTTACCCTCGAGGCATTAAAACGAGTGAATAATAATCGGCAAGCACGTACAAAGTTACAGATATGGAAAGCAACATTAGTATTTATTGCTAAATGTACGTAAATACCTACCATCGACCACACTGTATATTCGCTTAATGATAATAAATACTATATAGAGGTATTATAGTTCAATTCAACAGAGACAACAGATAAATCATAGAGAGGATATTAACCTTGTGTGTACGCACCTATTAAACTAATATTATATCAGTTCATTTAACTGGTCATTACATAACATGTAAAAAACGATTGTGAATTTGAAAATAGATCGGGAATTATAAATACTAGTGTATAAATGTAGTTATCAAAATGTGCCGTTTATTGCAGTAGAGAGAGGTAGGTATGAAAAAATGATTAGATAAGCTAATATCAAAGTACCTTACTATACCAACATATAAATATTATCTGAAGAATAGCTGCAAAGGAATGATACTATTATTTTATGGTGAATGATCTAGATAAGGCGAGTTCTTTTTATTTCTTTCAGCGGTACATTAAGGTCATAAAGGAAATAGTAATGGCAATAGTCGTCATAATAATGATAAGGCTGGATGAGGAACTGGGGGCCAGGCTAGGATATTGTTATTTACTCCAGGGAGCGAAGAATGAAAGATGGCTGCATAAACGTACTTAAGACTAACCCATCAAACGTCAGTAACAATATGGATAATATTTTGACTAGCATCATCAAACACAAAGCTTACATTGATTGTATAGAGTATGGAATAGTTAGAATGAGAAGACGAGCTCATCGTGAGATGGTTGGTAATAATTAGTTACTCAAATATTGACAGAGCAAAAAGTGTGAGTAAGTGAAGCAATACCATAAAGAGAATTAATGCGCTGAGTTTTGAGCTGATGGGATGTAATGTGATGTGTTCATTAAGGTAAAGGCACATCATCGGAGTATGGACTAAGTTAAAAGGATGTAATACAATATAGCTCATGTAATTCATATTGTTATCTACAATTAAGTCTATACAACGAAAAACAAATCGTTACTTGCCAATCTGTGTATCTCTAAGAGTGCAGTTTTGTATGGCTGTTTGTTCTGCCATGGCTTTAGGGATTGCCCTTATTGCTATCTGTCTGGGAAGGATCAAGTCAGTAAAAATTGTAATGGTATTCTGTGATTGCCTTCACTAATGAGTTAGTAAAATGTGGTATACTGGGCTTAAGCCTTGGCAATAAGACTATAGCTTAAAAGAATGTGGGAAGGGATAATTAGCAATGTTTTGTTCACCTTTGAGTCAGGATGGAAAAAGAGGGCTAATAAGCTATGCTCTGTAAATCCAGACTGGTATTAGAGCATTGTTATAGTGTAAATAGATTGCTCAATGCATTTATGGTGTAATCTAGACTGTACAAAACAAATGAAACCAATCAAGTCATCACATACAAATAGAGCATTGACAAGGCAAAGCAAACCGTGCTAATGTCTATGAAATCCTACGTCAAAGTCTTCATCATAAACATTAACATCTTGTTGTTGTTTATGTAAGGATGACTCGGAGTCTCACTAAATAAATCCAATAATCATCTTGTCGTTCACAGCATTGTTTACTCGTTACAGATAGATTCTCCTTTGTTTACCTTAGCGTAGGATGGAGTCTTATTAGTTAGAGATAAGGCAATCTATTTGGTAATCCTGCATTTTGGGCTACAGAATTTTTTATTAGGTGTTCTATTGACTTGGCTCTCATTTCACTCTGAATATATTCAAGGTTCCAATTAACACTAGCCCATTGTATTCTAATTGGGACAAAAAATACTCTCTTTCCACCGTCAATCTCTCAAGTATTTTAAGACGTAGCCCTTTACTGCTCTCTTGACTAAACCCATTTAATGCGTCTACTTATCAGGGTGGCAACACTATTTAAGTAATAGTAATCGTTACATGTTGGGCTAGGTTGGATTTAAGAAATATTTTCTCATTATTTGGTCCATTGGCTCATGAACAATATAGATAAATATGATCATTAAATAGTACGCTTAACAAAACTGCTTAAGTGCATTTTTGTTAGCCATTTGCTTCTTCCTCAAGTTTTAAAACACCTTTAGTTCTTAGGTGTAGTGAGAAATTTTGATCTCAAAACAGGATTCCATAATAATATTTATTACTATTCGAGCAGTTGAAGTAACTTAACTGTATAAGGCATTTTCTCGTGTGCAAATGCATTATGCAAATATGCATTATGATTAATTATGATTTACCGTAGCTAATTGCTATCACACAGACACAACTAACTTTACATTGCGACTTTTGTTTGAGACTTTTGATTGCTTCTATAAAATTTAATACGTTTTGATTGAAAAATTCATTTGGGTTGCACTATAGTTTGAACTCTTAAGACCACGAAGATATAAATATATTGTTGTATGAAAGTGAATTGAAATGATAATATTAAGAGTTTGGTGTAAGTATTTTTACGCACAAAGAATAAACTATCTGGTTGTTAGCATATGGCCATGGATCTGATGAGAGGAATAATTTACGATCTGACAGATGTAGTATGGTTGATTTGATTCCATTTGGCGTGGCTTTCATTTCTTGTAAGATAATGTAAACAGGTGATGTGATATCTCCAAAAATAGGTAATCATCATCTGTGGAGTCGTTTGTGTGAAATGCTTGGTTTGAATCTTTAGACATGTAATCTTGAAAGACTTTAATGAATAAAACACGCAGACAAAAAAGAAAGACTGGTGTTCATTCTTACACTTGGACTGTATAATACACACAACATAATAAAGCAGCTACCCAGGGGTTCAAGCTAGAAAAATATTTGACTGGTGGTGTTGGTCAAGTTGGATAGAATTATAATTTAGTCGGTATACTATAGTCAAAGATGCCCACGTAGCTATATCTTACTGTATTAATATTTACTTTCAGGGATTTTTATTCACGAAGCATATCATATAAATATTAACAATGAGAAAGCACTAATGCAACTCAGTGATATAATATCAACATATAATTTAAAAGCAGTAGAAACTTACATTCTATCATAACAAAAGACTTTGGACAAGTTAGACAAGAGTGTATATATATTCATAGATTGTTACGAATGGAAAGAGGTCCGAAGAAATAATTTTTTCGTCTGTTTATATGTAGGTAATCTGTATCATGGAGTTAAGTGACTTTATAAAATGGAAACTGAATACAATAGGTATTAACAATTGTATAGTGGGGTATTTTTCTTTGGAATAAAAAGATACAGTTGTGAATAGAATTCTTATAACTATAAATGCATACTGGAAGTGCCGAGGAGATCACAAGGTGAAAGACGCCACGCTGGCTGCAGAGTTCATCTGAATTTACATATCACCGAAAATGCTATGATGTGCCGTTGTATGGTACATAGGCTCTATCTCTAATGCGTGTTTATAAAATATCACATCGTTGTTCTAGACGATGGCTACTTAACTAGGTATGTTTGATTTATAGCAAATAATTTAGCTTAGTGTAGAACGTATTTTATGCATTAAATAACATTTTTCCTTCCCTGTATTTGTACATTGGTACGTGTGTAGATCCTATTAATGCATTATAACAACCTACAGTTTACCTGACTGCAATACTAACTAAAGTATTAGTTTGTTTGTGTCTGCTAAAGAATGAGCACCGGAAACAATTTAGTTTATTATATAGATAGTAGAATGGTAGTCGGGGTTGGTAGTGTGCTAGAATGTGTGTGTTTAATCATGAAAACATGTTCGAAGTGCAATAATTCGCAATTTATGCTTCCTTTACTGCTGGGGAAATGGTGAGAGAATTGAATGATAGCATCCAACTAAATCCAATAATAAGAAAGGAGTCTTTTCAGTTTATTTCCATTTTACAGCGCAATGAAGATTTTTCTTTGAACTTGTACATTTCTGCACTTCAATACGTGCTCGTTGTAATAGCTATTTATCGAATTATAATAGTCACAGACATGCCAATGCTTTATATGGAGGAATCCTGACTTGTTTCACTCTATTACAGGTGGATAGTAAATACCTATGTCCACTTCTACTTAGATGTTGATTACTATCCTTGGAAATTGTAGTCGTGTCCAAAGTTCAGTTATTTAAAGTCACACCTCCTCTACACTTGCAAAAAAGTGAGAACACACGAGCAAATACTGTTCATCAACATATTATGTGACATGCAATGAAATGTTTACGTGTCTTATTGAAAGAATCCTTTGCAAAATGTTGTATTAATTTCAAGAACCTATCTGTAGAAATCAAAATGCAAAACTCAAAATCATTATAAACATCTACAGTGGTGTATTATTATAAAAACTCTTATAGACTGTTTAGATAGTGTAGACTATACTATGTTTGCTATATGCTGATGCAATACAAACATTCATCATTCTATATATGGAATATTTGTCAATATTTATATCTACCTGTGCATAATTAGCAACATCAGTATATTGTATCAGTATGATTCAAGGAATTTGGTTATGCTTGAGTAATTTAATGATTTAGTGAGAAAAGCAGTTAAAAAACTCAAAGGGTGACACCCATGGAGGTGACATGATAGTATCGACAAAGATGAACTTTTCCTTTCTTTTCGGTCTATCACGTTGCTTAATGTAACAAAGTTAAAGTAGTTACATTACCTCCTAGTATGTTAGCTCGAGATTTCGGAAGGAATTCATCACTCTATTCAGAAATTAGGCATGGATGCAACTCCTGGTGTTGAATGTGTGTTTTCATACCCTTTAATTCCAACTCTTTGTTATTCAGTGTAGTAAAAGAGTGTAATGTATTGTATTTTGTCTTGAATGAAAACATCTTGAAGGAGATAATGGAATTGGGTGGACGTGTATATTCATAGACTTAGTACACCGTACGGTATTTGCACCAGTCGACTTCATATGTAAGTCGCTTTGAACATGTTAAGGTAGAGATACATGTTGCACAGAACATCCAATTATTCCAATTCATAGGAGTACGGCACATGAACGGATGAGAGAATCAAATTGTGGTTTGACTTCTTGTCTTGTGCATGGAATAAATTGAAGAGTTTTGTCTTCTGAGAGCTGAACGGGGCAACTCAGCAACTGAATTGAATGAAATGAATTCCAATTTCCGTTCCTTTAAAGCGTGCCGTGCTTCTGTTTTGTTCAGCCAAGATAACTTTGCAAGACAAAACCGTCTCTTCTTCTACTTCTAAGTGGATTCTATAGAATTACATCAAACTCCTTTTATGTAAGGGAAGCGTCTCTGAGGAGAACTATTACGTTGCCACAAGTATGCAGAAAAGGACAATTGCTACCTATATACCAGAGGTGCTCTTGAAATAATTCCATGTCTTGTGTTATATACTTTGTCTGTACAAATGCTTTTATTGTACGTATCTATGTTTACTGTTCCTCACTTTTTCAATACATACTTACGATACAATTAAATTGTATCAGTGTTACCGTTAGCGAACTTTATGTACATAACTAATTTTGAAGGTAGTTGGTTATATATTGAAAATAAACATACTAAAGTAACCTCCTTTTACTCTAAAAACACATTAATGGTGATCATTATTGTAAGCAAATGTTTCAACATAAATGATCGCTTGGTAGATTTTATCAATGATTTAGGAACGTTCAATGATCCAAGTTTGGAACTTTAGCTTTTTAACTATTTTAATATTCATTTTTTTAAAATAAAACTGTCTCAATTCCTCTCCCTAATGTAAATGAAAATACTATATTTAGAATATTGTTGTTACAATTATATACAGGTGTCTTAGACCAATTGTGCTTTAAATTGAAAAAATATTTTGATTTTTCGGACCTTTGAAAGTTTTAGTTCACTTACATTTTATCCTCTTTGATATGACTACGAAGTTTATGGTGTACATAGTTCCAGCTCAAACAATTTTAAAAATGTTCATAGCATGAGTAAAATCAATTATTTAAACGAGTTTTCTATATTAAGTATGTAAATACATTTCGCTTTCTAAGTACAGAGTAACAACTAACAACAGATCCGTAATTATTGTTAGGAATAGGAATACTTTACGTATACAGTTTAACCTGTGTTAGCATAATTTATCTAAGTTATATAAGACAGTGTCATAAATGCATTATGATATATCCTGTATAGTAGGCTGTGGTATGATAATTATTGCTTCTGGATAATTTGGGGTTTAATTAACGTTAGGTCCTATGTACATAGGCTAGGAGTATGCACGTGTGTTTATAAGTCGGATTTGATGACTTTGCCTTCAAGTGATTGTTAAAAATACAGTGTGAGGTGTGAGTTATAAGTTAGCGTGAGGCAGATAGGCCAACACAACCAATGGTCACGGTCCAGATAAATAATCTTTCCTTTCTAAGCGCACACCATGACTAAACGCTAAGCTTTGAAAAAGAGAACGACAGGAGGAACACTAAGCACAATGAATGTTAAATAATAATAACATTAGAGTATAAAAGAAGTAGATCTAATACCCATATACAGTTGTTCTGTCAATTGAGCGTTAGTTCTCTTGCGGGCTATTCTACGAAAAATACAGAAAGGTACTTAGATGAATTGCATTGCCTTATAGCTCTGAATAGAGTGTCACTTGGGACGAAACATGCATAAAATACTACTGAGGTTGTTTATGAAGTGTTTAACTCATGACATTATACTGTAACCCCAAATCCAAATAAGAACTACTGTATTATTCTGTGATGTGCCCGAGTACCAACAAAATTACCTACCTAAACATTTTGTGTCGAACAACATGCAGTCCTTTTCACACAATGTAATCAGCTCTAACTAAATCAAGAGAAGCGACCCGGACAACAGACTAAGATTCTTTTGTCCACTTGTCCAAATTGCATTGAATTATTTGTACTTCAAGCCCTGCTGCACTATCAAAGTGTACCATGTTTACAATGTATCTATGTACACAGATAATGCCCAGCTTTGTTATGATACGATATTTATGTAGTTACACTCTTTCGTTTACTTTATCCCCACGACTCTGTGTACAAAAGATGAAACATTCTGTGATTATAAACCCACATTAAATTACTTTTAATGAACATAAGTGTCAATCCGAACCTAAACCACAGCATGTCTTTTTTTTATCGGTCATTCTTTGTTATCACTTTGCTCTACATTTATCTTTTATGTGAAACTAATACAGTGGACCTTTTCCTATTTATTATTGCAATCTTGATGTACCCTACATCATTGTTAGAAAGCAAATAGAATCTAATCTATAATAATACTGTGGCCCATTGGTACACCACATTTTTTGAACACCAGCAATAAATCTAGATCACATTTTGTGATTATTCCCTGCAATACAGAGTTTATACAACCATTGCCTAACGCCTTAACACTCTTATTGCTAATTCGCAAATCTGCCAAGCCAAAATATTTAAATGGTCATTGCAAGTCCAGTATCTTCAACTATTTTCTTAGCTGTGTACTTATTACATCCCAAAAAATCCAATACTAAATCAATATCATTCACATAACACCCTATTGTAAGTATGCTTAGGTTGCCAAATGTTAAATGGTGTATTTTCTATGTGTTGATGCGGTATGCGAATATGCGAATGGGAGTATGGGACTATAAATTATATGCATAAAGCCAAGGTTATAATATTTTGCCAGTTACTGTTACATTGTAGCTTCATACTTTGATTTGTTTGTTTGCTCCTCATTAATTACAAAGATACAAACGTTCTTTGAAATCTCTAGACGTGTAAATAAAATCTTTAATGATAATGATTCATAAATGACCATGATTATGCAAATGTTTTCAATAGGCTGTAGAATAATTATCGCCATAGAAAGTCTAATCTTATTTCCTTATAGAAGTGATTTATTCCCTGAGTGGATAGGCACATTTTCTCACAATATGGGACATTTATGCAAATGATGGTCATAAATCACATATTATTCGCATTAGCTTGCACTTTGTGTGACACTTCTTATCTTGTCTTGAATGCGTGTAGTTGGAATATTCATTTAGCATCGGATCCCACATACTATCATAAATAAAATATTACATCACGCTACACCCCTAATAAAAACATAAGTTGAACTATCTTAAGTGTATGCTAAATGTTATTAACAGTGATAAATAATTATTTTATGTAAACAAACCAGCCGATAAGGTACATAAAGATTTAATTTGTGGATTCTGCAGTCTACGTGATATAATAAGAAACTACTACGAGCTCTGTGTTATTCAGCTATCTATTTAAATAGATATGCATTTAAGATTTTATGTGTATCGAGTTACTCTGATGTATATGTCATATGAAGAGTGTACCTGTAGTGTGGTTATTAATTTATTGTGTGTATAGAAGCATTAGTACATCGTATATTAACACTAGGAGTAAATATACATGGCAGATAGTCGCACTTAATTTATTTACCCAAGAGAGTAGAGAGTAGGCACCCAGACCAGGAGCACCCTGCTTGCGTGTCATGTAATTTCAATCTTGCATGAATAAACATATAATTACAATTTATATAATACAATAGAAGAATTATAGGAAAAGTAGGAGCTTACAACAAAAATTGCTGTGCCTGCCTTTTCTACAATACAGAAACATCACACACAGAATAAGTAGCTATTAAACATACTTACTTACTTATTATTTTATTATTCAAGGCTAGATGAAAAAGGACGATATGAAGAGCCACCCTCGTAGATCTTCTCCTGTGGTACCAATTACATATTAAAGTGTCTGGTTAATGTATGTAGGTAGTTGCAGTCTTGCAGTTCCACAGCACATAAATAAATAGCAGATCCTGCCGTGTAACCATTCATTCACTTACGGGTCTGTTAATTAGTACCACTAGGTACCTTCACTAATAATTTCAGCTAGCCAATCCAGATAAGTAATTAGCAACTCGACTGACTTTATAAATTAGACTAAAATAAGTGAGTTTGAACTCTCCTTAGCTCTGTGTCATTACAAACAGGACTGTTTGCTAAAAAGGAAGTGTCAAAATGCCAAGAAATATCAAAAAATGTTAATGCACAAAGACTTTTGTTGATCTTTTTGGCAACCTATAATTACTCCAGTTAAACTAATTTCCTGCACAGCAAGAGCAAATATTTGCTTTGAATGATTATACAAGGAATGGTATTAAAAATCACACCTACTAGTCTACTAATAATGCACCAAGCTGTTAAGTGTGATTCTAAAGCCTAGTGTGTCCATGTAAAGTGCTGATTGAGTATGCATTATTGTAGCACACACCCAGTATAATATTATGTGTGCTGGAACTCATTCTATTTCCCTTGTAGTATTTTAAACTTTCTCACACGTCATCTTGACAGATAGGCCGCACTCAGAGAAGAGAATTATAATTGTGTTATTATAATTATAAATGCGTACACTTCAGACACTAATACCGGTTTATAGTGTGAGGTTCCTGTATATTTTTAAGAAAGCATTGAATATAATGCTGGAAGTAATTTTGTTTGAGTATGTAGCTACTCCCTGATGTTTTTCTTCACATATCGTTGGTTTTCTTAGTGACCTCACATGTGATGTATGTATGTTACTGTACGTTTCATCAAAACTCAGAATTAATTCCATGCCCATCGCCGGAGAAAACAAAATAGAGCTAAACAAGCGAAATGGGCACTACAGGAACTCCGTTTCGTTTACAAAGGCTTTATCAAAAATACTCGTAAATGCAGAGCATTGTCCTTAAGAGACCAGTCAAGTTTTAAGTAGGGGACTTTGGTGCTCTATTCAAAATAAACAAAAAAGGCGAATCAGACAAAAGATAATATGTTAAAGCGTAATACCGCTGCAGTACTCTTTTGTATCTAAATCAACTTAGACTACAAACCTCCCAAATATCCTTCTTATTGTGTAAAATTGGGGCGAGATAAGTATTCTTCCGTAGTTTCCTATTTTATGACCAGCCAATTTATTAGAAATCTTTCCGTATGTGGAAAGTTGAGAATTCTCAAGAAAAATTTCCCATTTCTTTCAAGATGGTTATGAATGAATTCACCATTAGTGATTTTCACAGGTGAGTGGATACGGATTAATTTCTGGGGCTAAAGCGATGATGCCGCAATTTACTACAATGAAAGCTGTGGAGTAATCAATTTATTAAGTGCAGAAGCTGACGTTGAAAAGATTGACATTCTCCCACAGTAGTTGTAGTAGTAGCTAGTGAAGTAGTAACACTTTAGTAGTCTACGGCCTTGGTCTTGTCATGTTTCAGGAAATTTTCATTGAGAAAATGGTGTAGATCAATTATCTTTGTTAGAAATAAACTACATTTATATTGATTGCATACACACATGCAAGATTCTAGCAGATTACAGAAAGGATACAAAAAGTAGAACCTGCCCAAATTAAGAGAATGTTTAGAAAAGCTGTGCAGGAGTTGGTAGAAGCTAAACGGAAGGCTGAGAGCAAAAACAATAATAACAAATCACTATTGATATTTGAAGTATTCCTGGAAAGAGTCTAGAGTAGGAGCTGATTGATTCATCGTGACACCTTATGGCACGGCAATAAGCACCTAGGATTCCTAAATCCAACAACTGGCACACACAGTGGCAATCAGGAGGAGAATTGCAAAATACGTTTGGTATAGAGATAACAATGTAATGTCTATACGGAAACCCGTAGCATAAGGAAAAGCCTTTAGCACAAATATAGGCAGCAATTATTATGTCCATTCCAAATACGTACTAATAAGCAAAGAGTAATAATTATATTTGAGCTATATATGATTGCCGTGTATTCCTTAGGAATGGAAAACAAAACGGTGTGAGTTAAAGCTAAGTGTATAATTCTGTGAACGATATTTAATTTACGTCGTATGTAGTTGTGCTCTCTTTGTCAGTTTAGTTTAGCGTTAATGGCATTTATGTTTCTTATGTTGTTTTTGGATGGATGTTGAAGTGGATGGTGAGCTGGATAGCCTGGATGCTGGCTGATCCCACTTTACCCTCCCATATGTTATTTTATTGGTAAAAGTTCGTAATATATCTGTCGAAACTGAAAAGAGCACACAAAGGATCGGATATATCAAGCAACTGAATGATAATAATCAGGAAAATAACACCTTTGAAAATTAGAGATGGCTCAGGTAGGGCAACACTTGAAGGTGCCGAATGGGTTTGGTTTAGTTTAGTTTATTCGTCCTCCAGTTTGCCTTTAAATACGATACAGTAGAGAAAGATGACGGAGTGTAGAATTTACGTATAGAGACTACTTAGAGGCTCTTTCAATAACTCTGGCCTTAGTTAGTCTAGCAGAACATATGTCATGTCTAGTCTACTTCTTTTGGTCTTATTAAAAGTAACGTAACCTGTAACCCTTCCTTCCCCCTTAGAGCTTTACTTTATCGGCCTACCTTCATTTAATGCCTATGCACACACAAACTCTTTCACTAAACACACATCTGTACACCTAGCACTAATAGCACATTCTCCCTGCACTCTATGTACTTATACCCCATTGTATTAGTGCCAGAGTTACTTGGCTCGTAATTTATTTTATCAACTCTCCTCACAATTTATATTCTTCTTACCTGAAAATGAAAATACGGATTTGTTTGTGCTCGTAGCAAACATACTTACTGCCATATCATAAACTATAGTATACACAAACAAAATAACAGGACAAAGCAAACCAAGGGATGAAGCACGAAGGAAGGAGGAAAATACAAATCAGAATACACTTAAATGATGAATTGCTATTTGTGTTATCCGTACAGTCAAACACAAAAATTACGATCTTGCTCTCATCTAACTATAATATAAGTGTATACTTACTTTATATACGCACTATACTTTGTTAAATGGGAACCAACACAATTGCATGACTCTATCTTTGTATTGACTTTATACTTGATGCCATGTTATAGCTACACTTTGTATTACCTCTTATTAAGAAAAGTTATATTCCCCACATAGTCGACATAGTAAGTATCATTTAGTATACTCTTAAGACGATTTGTATTTTGTTTCCAAATCCACCAGTAAAGTAGTTGTCTGCACGGAGGATCCATAGCTAGGAAAAGACAGAAAGATTATGATTAGGACGCTGAAGGTGCGATAAAATTACTCCTTTTGACTTACCAAAATAAATACATGTATGAGTCGGAGCAATAGCTTTTTTATTTCCGAAGGATGTGGGCAATGTAGTTTTAGTATGATAGCTGTATGTATGTAGTATGTGTAAGTAGTAAATGGAAATAATGGATGTCGAAAGTTGAAGGGTAGGAGTTAGAGAATGATAGCTAGGAGAGGAGCAAATTAGTGCAACTATTTGTTAACCAAGAAATAAGCACTGACTGTAGCTGTACAAGATAATAAGAGAATAGTACATGAGACGAGACTTGACTCAGTCTCTATAGTGTAATTTCGTTTATTTTATAGACAAGTTTTCCTGCCAACCCCGTATAATTTTCTGTGTAATAACTATGAGTTGAATAGAAAAGAGCAACAACCCATTTTATTTATTTGGTTGTATTTATCATTCATTTCATCATCCGCGTTCAGCTCAAGTGTCCATATAAATAATATCACTCTACATTGAGTGCATTATTATTTACATATCTTGACTTAACGGTTCTACACTGCATTATATGAGTTTTCATGACGTATAGTGTCTTTCTTGTAGTCTTCGCTCTGTAATTTCAATAAGAAAGGTACAGTTCCCCAGAGTAAGGTGAAACTGCTAGACAATTCCATTAATCCTGGCATTCTTACAGTGGCACTCTGTGTGCATTCAAATAAATGATACTACATGTATACAAAGCAGATGGACGACTAACCCTCTTCGACTACAATTATTCACTATTCCAATAAAACGTTATCGAAAGAAATGATAGGATATTTAAGTTAAAGACTCGTTCTTCTCTCTCCTTGTTTTCTTTGTGAACTACATAATAAAAGGAAATATGCATCAAAGTGAAGATGGGAGAAGATAAAAATTAACTGTCTCTACAGATCCCATTTAGCAGTAGATTGAACGGTGGGATTTTACTGTTTCCTAGAGATCCCTTCTTCTTCTTTTAGCCGATACTGCCACAAGGCAGTCTATAATAATATCATCCTTCAACTCTTCAATCCCGGTTGGTTGTTGGTTAAACATTTTGTACAGATAATTGCGGGTGAATCCATGATTTTATTATTTGGGCTCTTCAAACACCAAATCCAACGATTACATCAAGACGTTCCTTTCCTTCACTAACCACAAAAAATAAATGATGGGATGATACAAGTCAAGTTATGAATATGAAACCAACTTTCTATCTTTACAAGTCAAGATGAAGGGGCAATAAAGATTTACATCACAACAGTTGTCTTGTCTCTGTTGTCATGCTCCATATTTATCTATCCACCAATTCCACCTCTCCCTATGTCTTTTAAATATGTCTTCGCCAACTTGAGATATTAGTACTTACAGTACATCTTTTAGTGTAAAATTAAGTTAACAGTTATTAAATGCGAGTAACATCAATCTTTCAACCTACATAAATTCATGTCTATTAATGTATTTTGACTATATTAATATTAATGGCAGTGGAAAAGCGTAATGTACATCACTTTATATCTCATTCGTATTTAATCTCGTGGATTGGAGTGCTGCTGACTTCCTTTTACAGGATTTATGATGACTAAAATGTAAACTTCTGTTTTCTCGTTTGTATGTATCATACAACAAAACTCTGGGGCCTGCCTCTTCGTTGTAAATACCAAGCTTTCTACATTTCGACTTAGTATTATGTATTTTGTGGCACATGACACACAAAACTCTACAATTCAGATAAAATATTTTTTTAGGTCTTTGTAGATGCCTAATGTTACAAAATACACGGTATACCCACCATGCCTATCTTAATTTTATTGGTAATATAGAGTTACATGTCTGTTTCTACACAAAAGTGTTAGTACTTCTTTGAGTTATCACCCGTGATTTCACGCGGTAGAAAATATCGCAAAACCAAACTTTAATATTTCCAACAGCGTACGGTTTATTTGTTTATACGAATAATATTCCTGTAAACTATATTTTAGATTTGACGAAGTAGAATGTATTTACTGAAAAGACCATGATAATGGTACATTAATTTAATGTACAATGTCAAAGGATTTAATAATTGTATTTTGTCATTGTTTGCTTGTTGTACTATGATGCAATTTACTTATACATAGGTAGGTTGATTCGATTAGGCATATGTATAGAATAAATATATAGAAAAGATGAAAGCAGTAGTGGTTTTATATTTATATTTTATGTGTAAGCAAGTTACACATGAAATCAAGTTTGTTTCAATTCCAGCTGTGTCGAGCCAACAGAGGTAAGTGAAGTCGAAGAAAGCCAACCTACAATTTAAAGATCGTTTAGGCTAATTTGGCTGTTGACGTAATGAATGGGTCGGATTTGCATTTATTTATTTCTCTCCGTCGGAATTGCTGGAAATTCTTGAGTTAACTGACTGCGAGATGCTCATTTATTCACAATGTAGTTTTACTGATGTTAAGTTGATGATATAGCTGCATGTGTACATTACCTTGATCCCCAACGTGCAATTGCTCTAATGTACTCTTCTGTGTGTGTTTGTATATACAGAGCACAATCACTTACGAGCATCGTGCACCATGCACTTGCAGAAGAGAAGAGGTACGCACTTGTGTGGTTCTCCACGGCATGGCATTGACAATGACTTTAAAAATGACAATAATAAAACTGAATGTTCATCTTATTGTTAGAGAGTAGTGAAGCAGTGAGATGTAGACACGGCGTATAAAACACTAAATTGCAATTCAAATCCAACAGTACAGAATTGAGTGTATCGTATTTCATGTGTATTTTAAATTGCCTTTGCTCAACCATAAAATTATATTATTACGTATCTATCTTTGCTTGAAGTGAAAATGTGCACAGTACCATAGACTCTAAATGCTGGAAAAATTATCCACGATAATCCATGCGAGTTGAATATTCTTCATGTGCGTGCATGATTGTAAAAATAAGTAAAAGTAAATGCTCTCTCTTGGTAATGTACTTGTAATAGTGGGCAATTTAACATTAGACAGAATTCAAACATGTAGAGATTTAGTAGAATGTAATTCTTGGATAGTATGGTACTTTGAGGGACTATAGTAGAGCGAACGTGCTATAATGCTCTATGTGGGTAGCTTAACACAGTTTAATATTCAATTCAGTAAACAAGGTGGTAAAACTCTATAGCTGTACGAGCTGTACTAAGTACTACGACCTCTTTCCTATATTCCGAGGATGAAGTGCATTTATTTTATTGCAATTGCTTTGATAACTATTATACTTCACACGTTGATACGCTGTTGTGTTATGATGCGGAACATTAGTTTAACCACTGTAAAAAATCAAAAAATATTACCCTCTAAGCAATATTTTGAAATCTTCAAATGAAAAGTCCAAACTTGTAAGCGATTATGTCAAATTTCAGAAGTATTGTGTACAAATGTTTCCTCTTTAAATTGATTAGGTAGTAGCTACTATTATTCCCACACTTTTCATGTCATATTTAATATGAGCCACTTGAGAGTTCCAAGATAACGATTTGTTTTGACTCGTCATTATTATACTTTCTACGAATACTGCCGTTACTACTACAGAGAGAAGTTCTAAATTAACAGGTGAGTTTCGAGTGTGAATTGCGCAATTTTAAACGTACAAAGGGATAACTATTACAGAACTCGTAAATCTCGTCTTATGTGTGTATTAAGTACGTACGTCAACTGAGACTGGCATTGGCAGACCCTATTACAAGTTTTGTTTAAAACTTTAATGGTGATGGGAATGGCAGAAAGAAACTTGTTTCGAGTCGGATTGAACTTATAGAACGGACGTACGGCCGGTTGGCTGTTGTTGTTGGTGTGACTTCTCGTCTAATATCATATCATGCACACATTCAATCTCTTCTACCTGTCTTGTATTTTCTAGTATATCCATATATATTATGCTAACCTTAAATATATACGTAATTTAATGTTACGTAGAACATGATGTGTTGAATGTTGGTTAAGAAAAGAATTCGATTTGAATTTTTTCAGTCAACTTAGAGTCCGAAGCAAGTGGAGTATGTAGGTTTGCTCGAAGCTTGAACATTAACAGCGGCATTGCTCACTCATTTCCAGCTAGAATAAATGGACACTAATGTTAGTGCTGGCTGAGCTAAGCTGAGCTTTTGGCTTTTGACTTTTCTTCTATTCAGAAGGTGTCTTTCAGAATCTTCTTTCGGTTATTTTATTTATTTGTTGTAGTCGGTTATTTCATGGGTAGGCTCACCTAATGCTTTCCTACCAGGAATAAAGAGCATGCATAAGAGAGTAATGTGTAGATACAAGATATTATGAAGCTGAGAGAGCACCCATTCTAACCAGCTTTTTACTGTCCCACTCCACACATCCTCCATACACATCTCCGTGTAAGTAGTCGGGCTAAGTACACGGAATATCAACTCCAAATGAGCAAGCTTTAACTTAGGACCGACTTATACCTTTATAAATGCAAACTCTAAAGGTAGTTCTCTATGAAACACTGTATATAGTGTATAAGATGTAAGTAATCTTTTTGTATACGGACACATATATTGGAGGCAGGCAGGCTTATATTATTATGAATGCCATTTATTCTCAAGTGCATATTACTCTGCCGTATCTACGTGCGATGCAATTAATAACCCATCCTCTTCAATCCTTCGTCCACAATATGTACATATACATCACATACACACACCACTACTTGCTCGGGATGGTTAGTAAGGGCTCAACTCGGCCTGTCGACTCAACTTGACTTGTTCTGTAGAATGGAAGTGTTGGCTTGGGCGTGAAAAAAGGTTAGGAACACTGCTTTGCGCGGTCATTTTTATTGGTATTGATAAAAGGAAAAAGGAAAGCCGAAAAGCTCGCATAAATCTTCTTGTTCAACTCTTCAAAAAATGTAAACACCTCTGTTCTGTTCTTTCTCTACTCTACTCTCACCAAATACATACACGGGATACTATCTATATACGCTATATAAGAGCGTAAGCCTTTCTTTCTCAATCTCCCAAACTTACAATGCAACTACACAGAAAAGTACACTAATACTTACATTGCACACGAATCTACTAATCCTATTTATCTTTTTCTATATTGCATCTTCACATTCATAACCAGAGGAATTCTCTGTTTTTCTGTTTCTTTCGTCCAACATTACATAGGAGTGAGTTAGCATTCAAATCTACTATACCCAAATGTTAATGCACCTACTTACCAACCTACTGACTGATAAATAAGTAACACCTTCTCTTAACTCTTCTCAATAGTTTTTATTTTCGCCTTTCTTTGAAGCAACAACGGCCCGACAAAACCAATAGCTCTGTAGTTATTTGAAACTTAGTTTCCTATATATTTAGCTGATAGCGTGCTCTGCTCGGATCTTTTGATTGGGGAATTGTGGAAGATGATATATGTTCATCGCATATATCTCTTCAGACCAACATTCAACATGCTAAGAGAAATTATCAACCAATACATCCTTTATTTTACAAGATCCCAACCCACTTTAACTGGATAAAGACGCTGCTAATTCAAACTGTAAACTAACCAAAGATTCTCTCTTGTTTCACCCTTTATCATAAACTATTCTAAGTAGGCAGGTAAAACTTAAAATGAAGCTATTCTAATTAATTTACAAAATTTTCTCCCAAATTTTCAATTTTAAATATATTTACCTAATTCGCTAGTCAATCAATGGCAATAGAATAATCCTCAATTTTAGTATTCCTCAATATTTTGCAGGTATAACTTGGGCGGAGTATAAAGTCGGCATGCCGTAAATTATTTTTCGATGCCGTAAATGCCGTAAATGCCGTAAATGCCGCAAATGCCGTAAATGCCGTAAACTAACCAAAGACATCGTTTTTAGCACATAAGGAAATGGCATGGTAGTAGTTTACGGCGTTTACGGCATTTACGG
>JABASH010000909.1:0-31689 GCA_019776445.1 Tomocerus maximus
CTAATGGCATTTAGTGACAATTTGCCATGCTAAAACTGGTTGGGGGAAACCAGTTTTCTGGGGCATGTCGTCACCTTCTCCCCGAAGGCGAAGCCATGGAAACAGTCAAAGCACCCTGGTATACATAGTAGTGACTGTAATATGTAATGTAAGTACGGTAGTTAAGAGAATAGAACGTATAACTTAGATTAGGTACTGATATAGTTAATATTGGTTTGTAATAGTCAGAGTTAGTAACGGTTGGAGCAGTAATACTTTGTGAGCCTATAAATATTCTGTTAGTTCCATTTGACATGGCGTTGTGTTGGTATGTGTATTGCATACTTAGCATGGATATTGTCTTTTGAGGCTGGAAATGGAAATCTTGGAGGAGATGACTTCGGAGAAGACTTAATTGGGGGAACGGAACAGGAGGAAGAGAGCATTAGAGGCAGAGTGTGGGATGGTCGTAGTGGCGATGGTCGGTTTTCTAGTCCAGTGCAGTAGTGTACTGTAGAGTAAGTAAATGTAAATGTAGTAGGAAAAGGCTGCTTTCTGTTAGGAAAGCAAGTTGAGTACTGTAAGGCACAGAAAAGGAAATTGAACTCAGGGTGCCACTCGAAGTACGTTTTGTAATGTAGGTGTAGTGTAGTGAGTGGTAGTGTAGTAAAATATAAATGGTTACCTTAAGAAAGCATTCTCCCTGTATATATTAAGTTATAAAGCACGTATCTGTAGTGTAGTATAGTAGAGTGGGTATATAGATTTTAGCTCGTTAGACTTTACCTTGGCTTATAATAATGTAAGTAGCATCTCATATCTGTGTAGTGTGTAGTTAGAGCGGCATATATCATGAGGAGAGCCGTAAGAGAGTAATGTAAGTTTTAGAATGCAGGTTGGCACGGTCGCTTCGATGACTGCAAAGCTCCACCAGAAATTTTGTGGTTTTGCTACATGGTTCACCGCTTTCCTTCTCCTTAGCTCCGTATGTATAGATTGCAGGATTGTCTGTGTGAGTACAGTGTGTAGGTATGTGCTTTGGCAAACCGGAGATCTCCTGTGTATCACTATAACTAACTGACTGTGCTAACTAAGTAGGTAGTGGTAGATACACTATGAATGTATCTATCTATCGGTCTATCTTTTATGTGTGATAGTGTAGTTACGCGAGTGTCTTTCTCGCTGAGCTGACGTGAATTCTTCCCAATTTCCAATTTTAAGGGTGGTTTTGCAGTTTTGCCATCAGTTTTTGCACATGCTTTTTCATGGGAATGAAGAGAATAGGACGCGGGTGTATAAAAATTAGTATTTGCTTACTCTTACTCAACTCCTTTCTTAGCAAAAAGCTTGTTATCATGTACCACGGTTTGAGTTGGAGGTTTGCTTTGGCTTAGCTTCCCTTGGCATCGAGTCGTCACACAATTTCCTTCCAGCTTTTTTCTTCCTGGTTAGAATGAATTGTTTAACTTTCAGAGAACTAGCGGTTCGTCAACTCAGTCAGCTCAACCTAAGTTTCTATACATTTTACTAGATCTCTGTATTTAACTCTGATATACACACCACGATGTTAGAATGTGATGTCGGAGAACTATAAGTCTCTCTTATAGTCTGATCTCTCCTGTTCTACGTACGTGGAGAGAGTCTGCTTGCATCTTTCAGGTTTTCCCAGCAGTCGTTGCGTTGTCGTTGTCGACGACATTTTGCTAAGCTAAGCTTTTGTTAGCGGATCGGATGAGATGAGGAAATGAAAGTTGACAGAGGGAAAAGAGACGGCCCCAGGCAATTTTCGTTAGCTTTGGATTGGCTCACTATATTACATGCAATGTTTACTATATCGTGGTATACCATCCTGTATCCTTTCTCTTATTACGTGGGCTACTCTCTTACTAAATCCCTACACAGACACACGGTGCAGGTTTAATATTGTGTTCGTAATAACACAATGACGCAAGACTACTTCAACTGTGCCACATCTATATCTATTTCAGTGACCTTCCCTAGTGTATTAAATTTGCCTTGGATAAAGAATTTCTGTATTCAAAAATAGAATATTCATTAAATAACACGAAGACAGCCCATTACAATATCGTTTTATGTCATCTTGTATTACAATGGAATTCTAAATATAGAGGATCTTGTTTTCCTTTTTAACCAACTCTAAGACTTTGTTATTGTCATCTAATCCATAGAGTAGGTTCCACTTTCGCAACTTGTTTCGGATATTCTATTGTCTAGTTGGAAAATGGTACACGTCCTTCATAACAAAGCCTTTTTTACGCCCACATTCTGTAGACGTACATGGATTATGATTAAACCAAAATAAATTCAATCTAAGTCGCAGTTATAGGCAGTATATTATGATTAGACTGAAGTAGTAAGTGGTTATGCACAAATAAACGATGAATAATATTCAGTGAATAATGGCAGGAATTTTATTTTGGTATAATATTTTTGTTTTAATATACCCATTTGACATGGCGAAAGACATAACAATTGATCAATGACAAGTGGCAGTACTCTAAATTGCGAGTATCTAACCTAACCAAAAGTTTATAGGGATGTAATGTCTAAATAATGCAACAGAAAACGACTATTGTGGAGATGATGAACTGGTATTGTCCTTGTCGGCAATGTTAATAGGGGGGACTATTATAATTTTATCAAAGTCAGAATGGGGAGTTAAGGTCGTTTGATGTGGTACCATTTTACTAGAATGAAAGCTTCAAGGAAGGGATTAGGACTGTGTATAGTTATTGTAAATGCTCTTGTATGATCGGATTGAGCGTTTTGATGGATACTGTGTGTTTTGCTAAGAAGACTCAGCTGGTTGTTTATTTACGTTTAAGATTGGGATATAGGAGAATAATCATACGTGGCTGACTTAACTTCAATCATGGAGGTAAACAGAACTTGTCCTGTTTTAGCTTGCTATTACTAGACCAATCCTGCACTTGTATTGATTTTTGCACCTTTACTGCGTTTCTTCTTACTTACCTATAGAAAGCTGGCAAGAGAATTTTATGGGTGATATGTGATGCAATATACTTCACATGGTACAGCACCTACCTGCTATAAGTCAATCCACTTCAGTCGTATATAATAATAATAGTGACTGTATCTAGTCTTTTTTGTTTGTGACTTACTCTTTCACAGTGTAGTATATATTTAGTGCAGTGTGGGGTAGTGAAACTATAACTGTTGAAGTTTTAGTAATAGCAGTATTTGTGGATATTTTAATAGTGATGCACATTATACTAATATTAAAGATATACTGTTTTTACTACAGTGAGTAGTTCGTAGTAAAGAAAGGCGACAGAAAAAGGTAATAGATTGTAGTAAGGAAGAAGCTAATATAGTTTCCTTCGATCGAGTGTGTCTTGTCTACTAGGTCTGCTGCCTTGCCTACCTCGTTACTCAAAGACTAAGAACAGAAACATTGCTCTGCTCCCACTCTTCTCTAAAGCACTGTTGTACCAGTATAACTAAAGTAGCTCTCTAATGTTCCCAGTGCCTACCCGTTTGCTTTTTATTAATGATTTATTCCTTGAGCTGCCCTTTGTCTTTTTTATTACTTTCTTTCCTTCGCGAACAGGACTTGCCTGCCCTACGTTACGAATCATTATTACTATAAGTAACCAACTAATAAATTGGCTATTGCTCCGGAAGAAATGTAGGGCACTACGGCCAACATCACATCATTCCACTAAAATATTACACGAAAGAAAGCAAAATTTACTGCTTTCTTCATTGTTTATGTGCGCGCTCTGCGACTGTTTAGAAAGTTAATTGGACACAATCCTTATTTTCACTTATACTCCACTTTTCTTGAATGCTGCGGCTTAAGACGAAGATATTCGATATGTAGGTTGGTAGGTAAAGCGACATTAGTTCTCTCACACAGGTTACTTACATTATCCATACTCACTCCCACTACGGCATTATGAGGGGGCTTTATTATCACTCTTGAAATATCGCTAACCATAATTAGACAAGGCTTACACTAACGTTATTTACGTGAAAAGTTCCTATTATCTCTAAATAATTACATAATTACGTACAATTTTTATAGAGAAAATCGCAACGGAGAAAGACCATACTGACTACGTAGTCAAATCCCAATCAAAACGAACTTTTATTTGACCTTATATGCTATATGTACAAGATAACATGTAAATAATTGAGAGAATCAAGAAATGGCCAATTTAGGGTGATATTTATAGTTTGTGATGAAATGGGATATGTGCATGAGCTACTACGACTACACACTCTCCGTAATTATAGTAAGATTGCTGCGCACATTTATTGTTGTGTGCTTGAAAGCTTGAAAGAAAGAGTCTTATAAGATGGATAGAGCGTATATGAAGTAGAGGATAGGAGAAAAGCATAATAGTAAAAGCAGAATATATATTTTTAAGCTAGGTCCCTATTTTGACATTATACTGTCATATCAAAGCAAACTGTTTACTTCACGTGCCTAAAAAGTTTATTGGAATAACATAGTGCGTAGCCTTAGGTGAAATCAGGAAAATTGCCAACTTGCATGTGCTTTCGGGGTGGGCACAGAATCTACGGTTTTCGTAGCCTGTAGTTTGCTCTCTCCCAGAATTGTGGTTATTGTGCTTTATCTAACCGAAGTGAATGTCCTGAATGTATTGTGAAATGGATTGGAGGTGGAGTAAAGGCATTATTACAGTTACAGTTGGAATGCAATGAGGCTAGGACTCTCAACCTAATCAATAAAAATCCAGGAAAACGGAAGGAAGTGTCCTGAAATTGTAGTCGGCAAGAGATTCTTTTGGGTTTGCTTTTGATTGAATGTTATAAATAGCCTAGCTCAAGCATATTTGTACATAGCGTAGCTTATCTGTAATAAATACAATTATTTCCTGAAATGAGAGGAAACCTGCGTTGTAGAGTTGAATGAAAAGTTTTGGAGAGTATGTAAATAGGGTGTAGGTAACTTAAGAGCAGTAACTCTAATCTGTTTGAAGTTTGCAAACTAATAAGAGAACTAACTTAGGGAAGTAAGAACACCCACGCTTCTGATCTGTGTCATTTAGCTTTTATTCTAACTCAGTAAGGGACTAGCTATTATGTCTGTCACTGTCATATTTGAGTAAGGTGGAAGGGTTATTTTAGTTGCTTGTACGCGTGTAACTAAATTTGATAAATCAGATCAGGTAATCAAGTTGAAATATGAGGATAGGCATTACAATATATATACTTCCCAAATACTTCCTTTTAGCATTGTATTTGCTTGAATGTATTATTATTGGTAGGTAACTCCATCCTCTATATGTACAACATACTTATCTTAAATATATTCTATGATCTCGTCGACTGTTAGTAGTGGCATACGATATTTAATGATGATATGCCTTGCATGGTGTGTGTTAAGTATAGTGTATAGCTATTATGTCTTTGTCTTGTTAGTACTACTAAGTAGGGGTAAGTAGCGAATGTCTTTAAGTGGAGGAACCTTTGGAGTGTAACACATTTGATCAGATTGAAAGAAAGGAGGTTTAGGGCAAAGTAAAGCAAAGTAAAAGATGAGACCGGTTGGTAGATTGCATTTCGGGTGTGGGAGCTGGAAATAAACGAACCTGGGAGTTGAGTCAGTTGAGTCAAGCAGGTTAACTCAAGTTCCGTTCACGACTCGCGACGACTGAATGAGACAAGGGAAAGTTAGGTAGGTGCTTTAATGTAACAAGACCGACCGAAGTCATATTATTATGTAGCTAGTTTACTCTACGTATACTTATATGCCATATACACAGATATAATGTGCAATGATAGTATTATTTGTGTAGTATAGTTCAGTAAGTTGTGTTTGCCGAGTTCTGCTCTGTAGCTGGTCTACCTTAGAATAATGTAATAACATTAGATAGTGTACGTAAGTATTGGTAAGTTAAGAACAAGTCTGTTTGAAAGTTAGCAGTGAGCTGCTGGCATGGAAAACTACGAACTACGGAAGTAAACACTCGACATTTTATGTACGTTACGTACCTACGTGATTTAGATTAAGATTCGGCTTTCGTACAGTTTGCTCGGCCACTTTACTTCTCTTGCTTCTACTAATCTATATTTTCCCTGCTGGGGCGAGGCTTGATTGTGGGTCCAACTGTCTTCTCTACACTCACATGACTCAAATGTGTCAATATTGCACTACTCTAGTGTATTCCTTTCTATTTCTTCACTTTGTGTCTACGTGATTCAGAAGTGGATTTTCTTATCAAAGTAATAGCTCGACTTTCACTCATATCTCCCACTACTATCTTTAACTTAAACAGAAGTCGTCCTTGTTGATTCAGATGGAGGTGATAGTTGCTATTTGATCAACAATAAACCAAGGATGTCCTTGTTAGCACTACCATGACCATATTACTACTATCGTGGCACTACTATTAACTACACTGAATTATTCCTTCTAACTAAGTAGGATGTAATTGTTAATTGCTCTCAATCGAAAGGAGAAAATCAAAAAAGACAATAGTGACCACGACCACCACAAATTAATTAGGTTTATAACCACAAGGACATTTTTTCCTATGATTTCATCCTGTGTATGCTTTTTACTAGTATAATGCTGATTGGTTAAACCATACAATATGCGATATAAATAAGTATGTAGTATGATCCTGATTGGTAGTGATTGAAATTTAAAAAATTGCAATCTAATAAATGGAAAAGCAGTTTTCTGATAACACGAGTCAGTAATGTTTGAAAACATTTTGCACTTAAAAATGGTACTTGCCTATTTGGAAATAGGATTCGCATTAAAAGTTTAAATTATGTATGGAAAATGTAAGGGTACTTAGAAGTTGTAGGTTTTGCAAATAGGATTTCTGAGAAAGATTGAAAAGTAATGTAGAAAAAATGCTGGGAAAGTGTATACTTAAAGGTACTAGAGAAGCCAGACGTGATTCACCCATGTGAAAATCCAATGTGCACAGAACAGGTTTTTTCTTTAAGTAGTGCAATATAGGTACATGCTGGGGAGTAGTAGAGTTAGCTACATGATACGTGAGCTAAAGTGAAATTAGATGTGATTTTGACCTCAGCTGTCTGACTGCCAGTCTTCCTTTAAGTTTGAAGTGAAGAGAGGAACTGGTTGGACTGAAAAGGGAGAAGATGAGATTGATAAGAGGAATCCTTACATGGTGTTCAAAGTAAAGTAACTTTCTCTGGAGTGCTGATGTATTTAGCAAACTGTGCAAGCCCTACTTTGTTTGCTATTGCAAATTATAGGAAGTAGTGCACACCAACAAATAGGTAGAAAATAATTCGGCGTATGTAGTTTAAGTTGAAAGTAAGGTAAAAAGTAAAAGGTGAAGAGAATGCTTGAGTTTGAGTCAAGTGACATGGCATGGTAAGTAGTGAGTGACATGAGTGCTCAAAATACTAACAAAGCCAAATAGAAAGCAGTGGAGCTCCCTTATGTCATGTCTATTGTACTATACCTGAGAGCACACAAAAGTCTACACACATGTTTGGGTACTTACTGTGTAGTAAGTAGTGGAGGCTCTTGCACTGAACTCTAGTGTTCTACTATCGTTGTCGTAATCGTAACTTTGTTTTTATTTTTATTTCATGTGTAACTTTCACAAATTGAAATTTGGACAGGGCTAGTAGCTGGAGGAAATAAGGTCGGTGATTCTTTGTGTGCAGTTCAGGTGCGGGAGACGATTTCAAGTGTGTACACAATACAACTGCAAGTATACTTTACTTTCCCGACTTTCTCCTATAACACTTTCAAAGAATGTATATGGATTATAGTACATTCCTGCATTGTATTTGTGTCCGTACACAAAATAATACCTAATGCTATTAGGGTGCAAGTGCAATATTGAACTCCAGTACTTACAGTACGGTTCGGCTAGAGAACAGTATAGAGCCAGGGTTGTACCATATAACGTAGAATGCAATTTGTATATAGGTTGATGTTGGTATTGCTGCAGTAAGTAGTCTTAGACGGAGAAGAATGAAGATAGTTAGTTTAGCTTTAGACTCGTTGCTGGCTGATGGTTCTAACTGAACTGAGCCGGGCACTTTAACATGGCAAACCATTTACACCAATTTGGACTCTGCTAGTGAAATCTACAGAATAGATGAGACAAGGAAAAAGGCAAGGGATGATGTTGCCCATATATATGTGTATGAAACACACTGTTATGTAATGGGCACTACTATATTCTACTGTGGATGGTACGATTGTATAATATCACCGTATTGCATGTATGTATAAGGTGAATATTGTAAAACTAATAGATAGAAAGTTGTACTCCTACTAGTCTATGTATCAGAGTAGGTATACGTAGTTTTACTGCGTTAAAGTTGACTATGTGTTGTAGTAGGGAACGTGATGAGGTAAGGAAACCATGTAATTTAGATGGTGCTTAGCCTAAATTGCTCCCGCTTTTCTTCCCATAATAACATTTTCTCAATCTCCAATCTTGTCTCTTCTATCCTCTCCACTCGACTCAAGATCTTCTTTTCCTCTTGACTCACCAATTCTTTTCTTTTTCTTCTCAATACTAATATGCCTTTTTCTGCCCTTTCAAATACAAACTATGCAGACGAAACCATTTCCTTTTGGTATATTAGGAATTCAAACTTCCTTCTCTCAAGTTTCTTCCTTCTATACCAATAACTTTCTCTTTGAAATATTTTGGGATTTAATTTCCTATATCTCACTAAAGCTTCCCTCCTACTTTACTTTATTTAAATCTCATTTTGTGACTGGTAATATGGTTTCCATTCCACTAACTGCGTAATGACGCACATTAATTCTACACGTTATGTTAATTTACTAATTGAATCCTCTTTTATTTACTTTTTCCAACTGCAAATACGTTTGGTTGTTTCCTCTCATGAAATACCTTTACAAATACTTGATAATGATTAATTGAAGCCAGTAAATGTTATGCCCTGCATTATTGTAATTTTCTAATTCTTGAGAACACTACTGAAAGGTTACTTATAACTTTCACCTGACATAAAATGAGGAACATTGGAAAATTTGGGAAGAAAAAGTGCTGTGGAATGCAAACACCTTACCCTGTACTTATTTACTAGTGGTTAAAAATAACTAGGGAGTGTAAACAAAGTTTTATTTTTAATTGAAACAGAGATTCATAAAACTATGCATACGGTAGTGGTATGTAATATGGAAACTAATCAAGTGAAAGTTGATTGGTTTAATTTGACTTTGCCCTTCTTTTCTGTTGTATTATATATGTACATCTGCGTTATAAGTCATAGTTTTGGGCAGTATCTGTGTACAAGCAAATTTTGTGAAGTGGGCAACTGTAACTTAGTTGGAAAGAGAGGACTGGTTTATTAAAATACGAAGTTGCATATCAGTATATTACATTAGATCTCTTTCACAATCAGTAAGGAATTCATCCGCGTGGACTTTGTAGTGAAAGTTTGTTGTTTTAGCTGTACTTTCCCTAGTTTACTTACTCTAGTTTCTATCTAATGCAATGCAATGTAATGTAATTTATGTCCACAGTCTACTTTTACTTAATTATGAATTAGCTTGTGTGCTGCTGAAACTCTCATTTAAGCTGGGGCTGTTCCCATCACTAGTTTACTGGAGTGAAGGAAAGTAGAATTTTAGATGTATTTCAAGGGAAAAGTAAGGGCAGTGCTTTCACTTGCTTTCTCTATGTACTCATTGTCAAAACTGCTGTAGATACACTCTGAACTACTTTCACTAACTGGAGGCAAGGAAAGTGAGTCAGATAGTAGCAGTTTGTAATAAATGTACAAACCGATGCTCTTTTCGTTCTCTATATACCACATCCATCCTTGTGATGTACCTACTGAGCCATTTCATGCCAAACTGTATGAAGGACTAATAAAACATTGTGGATCTTTGTATTCCTGTGAATGCATTTGAGAATGTTAGTAACTTGAAACTAAGTAGAACCGGACAGAACTGTGCTACTTAGTTTATTATGCGCTTCCAAAAGCTTAGTAAAATAAAAGGTCCACAAAATATACATAACCTTCCAGCTCTTTGAAGCGTAATCATTTTAAGCATCGGAAACCATGTCATCTCAAAATACTTACCAAGAAAATACAAGACAAGTGATATAGTAACACACAGTACATGTAAACATACAGAATGTTACAAGTTGAAATTATAATGTCCCTTTATCATTTTCATTTCGACCTCTCAGCGTGGTTTCCTTTTCTGTGGAAAGTGGCAGTTGTTGCGTTTGACTGACTTTTCCCGGGTATGCATTATGCATAATCACAAGAATGAGTATATTTTAAGCTACAAACTCAATTTGGCTGCTAAACCTAAATATGTTCTCATTTCGCATACTATTTTACTTCAGCAAAGATACTGAAACTGATATTGCTTCATTTATAAATACAATTTCAATGCTTCAAACACAAATGAGTTGAGTCTGAATTCAGAGTCGTCATGTCATAATCATAATGTTATAATATATAGTGCAACGATAAGAAGGGTTTATTTCGATTTATGTAATTTTATTCCTGTAGGAATACTGGATCAATGTAAGCTCTATTGTAGTATCTGTTCTTTTGACCCTTTTGTTTTGTGTTTTCAGAAAATGTTGCACCGGTCGAAATTAAAATGAGTGCATAAGTATCAAATGATGCAATTCACTTTCCATTCAATCTAGACATTAAAGGGAAAGTAATAATGCAGTGAAATGTACTACACTACACAAAAGCGTAGATATTTAGGACGGTAAAGCAGAGGAATGTAATGAGGGTTAAATGTTTATCGGGTGAATACGTAGGAAAATTAGTTGGAGAAGAAATTCATGTTGTTATCGTGAGAGATAAGAGTTGTGGCGACCTAAGTAACTTCTGACAAAAGTGCTAATCGTAAGTATACTCTGCTCCTACGACAGCTTGGCTAAAGTATGTCACAAATTATAAGATTTCTCTTGTGCAGAGGTTAGTAAAAAATATTCTCCCTCTACAGAAGACAGTCACATAATTGTTAGAAGGGAGATACGTTATCAGAACTATTAACAGTGACTAAGAGTATCACAGAGTAGACTGATATCTCTATGAAGGCTCAGCGCACATATTTATATAGTTTGTCTCATATGTGCTTATGTTGGAAGTAGTATGAATCGGTCTATTAATGCCCGTTATGTTTATTTATGCCAGTACTTTATACTCTCTGTCTACATGAAGATGGTAAATGTAAGTTTGGAAGTAATGGTATCAAAAGGCACACATCGTCCAAGAGAATTGCGTAATGATTGTGTGGGTCTACAATAATAGGTTGAGCATAAAAAGGGTATAATTTACAGGAAAGAGTGTCTAAAATAAAATAAAATCGCCTACCACATTTCGTTGGACTATCTGTTAGGGAAGGGGAGATAGGAGTAATAATAAGGTACCTCATTGCCAGCTACAGCTACATGTAAAAGTATAACGTTTAGTGCTTCAGCTATCTTTTGTATATATATCCGTGCAGTTTGTAACTCTGCCTATCTTACAGCCATTTCACTAACAGTTACTATTATCATTGGAAAGGAAACTGTTTCGTTCTCTTTAGTAGTTACATTACATTTACAGGGAAGAGTCTCGATTCGAGCAAGTCATGTCACCTTAAGTCAAGTCGTTAGTGTCTCTGTTTCCCAAGTTTTCCTTTCTGCTCTATGCTATGGTCGTTGTACTATCTAGGTCTGCTAATCGTAACCTGCATGAGTGACTTGACTTGACTTGCATTGACATCTTTTCGCTTCCTTTTACTTACTCATTCAATCTTCTGGATTACCTATCTATGGCATGCTAGCTTTTAGCTCTACTACAACTCAGATTAAATTTGCAGGAGCCAATCCTCTTCACCTTCCTATTGTAACAGACTATACCCGTAATTCTATACATGAAATGCATTTGTACTGATTATCAAGTGAATTGATTCTCCTTTGAGGTATTTACTACATAATTTGCTTCTGTTCTACATGCATGTGCAACCTGATTCTTTTTATTTCGTTGTATTTATTGGTCTACAATTTATTACAGACACAACATCTTGCACTTATCTATCCATACCACAAGTTTTAATTTACTGTTTGGCTTAGTTTGTAGTTTATCTATCGTTATTTTCGCAAACATTGCAATAGCATTGCCTAAGACTGCCTAGTCTTCTAGCAAAACTTGGTTAATTCAGTCTAATGCTTTCTTTGACTGATAAACTACCACTGCATTTACTACTGCAGATATTTATGTATGTACATGTACCTATTTGTATGTACATATAAATACTTACTTTATAAAAACTCACTAGTTGAGACTATGTTGCATTCATCCAGATTAAATTGGTTTCGACAGAAGTGATAGTTTTCTGTTCTACAGACAGTAGTCAAGTTAAGACACTAGTACATGTGTATGCAGAAGGACAAGAGAGCATCGGAATAGTAATAGTGTACTAAAGATGTTTCCATTCTACTATTTAATGCTGAATGTGCTTGAATGTAGTGGACAGACGATTCTTTTACTTTTTTCAAGCCAATTCACGACTGCACTTATATGGTGGACAGTACTTGCACACTGTCTAAAAGTGAAGACGAAACATTACTATTGCCTCTTCGGATTAGAGGGAATGGCTTGATGGCTCCAGTTGGTTTAGTTAACTTTACTTTAGAAGACTTCAGCTTTGCGATTGAAATGGAATAGATTGAATGTGATAGGATCCGTTACTTACTAGTAAATCCTAGAAGCACTTTTCCTGTAGTTAGTAGATTCCTTATATACGATTAGATAGGCACATTTTATCCATGTGTGTTTTGCAGTAATAACGCTGCTGCAGATACGTATTATTCGGTTTGAATTTGTTGCATCACTCCCCTCTATATACCTTATGACTTGATAGTCGTGTTCAACTTCCTTTATTTTTTGCGTCCTGGGTTTATACTGTTTCCCATGTGTACGTGTTTAGGTAGTACTAGGATTGTTATGGGTGGAGGAAGGGAAAGATTACAAGAGTTTGAGATTTATCTTCAGTTCACTCTGGTTTTCTTTTTGTAGAGTACTCGAGTACTATGCCAGGAGTAGAGTTTATATGCTAGAGAGATTTAGAATAGATCTATATAATGTATCTACAGCATTGTACGAAGTGAGTTCAAAATATATTATACCATCCACACTGTGCTGTAGAATAGAATGATGAGGGAAAGGCAAGGCTCTATAGTATTTGGAGTGTCAGTATTCTGTCCCTTGAAAAGTAAACTCTTCTGGATGTCCGGGGAAACTCCCGGGTTGGGCACTTGTCCTGTCCGGATGACCATATATTTTATTATCGAAGTTGCCTCTTCGATTCCAGTTGGTACTCATCCGTTGCATTTAAATGGCTTTGAAAATTTCGCTGCCAAATACTCTACCCTTCCTTTCCCATACTGCCAGACGGAAGGAATTCTACTTATCTGCTACTGAAAGTGCATTAGGAATTTACTCTATTATAAGGCTATGGAGATATAGGGATTGTAGTTGCAGTTGGTTGTAGCATAGTCATGCACGGGCAGACACATTAACCCAAACCTAACCAATGCATAACAATTCTAACGAAAATAAGGGAGATCTTATGTTACCAACTGATATAAAATTACTGCGTGCATGAACTCTCTTTCGTTAATGTTGTGCCAGATCAGATTCGTGTTAATTATCAGATGACTTCAATTGAGTAAAACGTTTTGGATAACTTTCTAAAAGAGTACTATGTACGTATATTGTAAATTGTATAGGCTATAGATTGGAGAATTGCGTAAGATAGTGTTTAGGTGAAATTTCAGTTATTCATGTCCAGGAGTGGTATTATGGTTTAAATTGAAATAGTTCTGTCCCATGTGCACTCTTTCTCATGTAAAAATGCTTTCTGGAAAATATGAAACGAAATGTCAGCGGAAGAGAGTGACTCGAAGATAAATGGATAAGTAAAGTAGCTCGATTGGATTTTTCCAAGGAAAAGAGAGAGAGAGTTGCTCTTTTATGGCTATTTGCTCATAATGCGTTCACAGCAAGTAGCAAGTTGAGCTTCTACTTTGGAGTTCTTGGTAGCCTTAGATTGGCTATTAGATAAACTATGGGGAAAACATCGTTAGTTAGTTGAGTTTAGCTGGAGGCATTGCATGCTTTCATAGTTCATGCCGTTACTGGGGTGTGTATGAATGTGTATATGAACATTACATAGATACATTACATAACGTATCGGTCTATCATTTCCTCTCGTTTGCTATGTTCGACCATGGGATTGAACTGAACTGGTTTCCTTTGGTTTAGTTGGTTGGTTGGTTCTCAGAGCTTTTTTTCTTCTCCCTTGGGCTCTCAGATTGATCCTGGACTGCACTGGACGATTTTTTCTACTTTCTTTCTCATGTTCACTACACAACAGAACGGTGGAGTACACTGAGTACAGAATGTCAAGCGTAGGATTGCATTGCTTGCTTTTCTCCTTTGGTGTTCGTTCGATGCTTTACTTTCTTAGAAAAGTTGTTTGGGTTCACTTACGTTAGATCAGAGGAAGAGCTGAAACGAAGAGACAAGTCTTTTGAAGAGAGCAAAAGAGATCACAGTCTGCAGTTCAGTTCCCTCATACAAGTGCAATAGAGTTCACATAGAGAGTCTAGTCAAGTCTACGACAAGAACTCTTATTTCATTTCGAGATTTATAAACATTCCAGTCCCTCCCTCTCGTCTATTCAGTGTATATGGAGGCAGTCAGGTGAAATCCCTGTTGATAAATGGACCCCGAATCGCCACTCCTTATTATGTCCTATACAATACACATACAGCATTGAGGTGCACTCCACCTTTGTCTTGTTTAGACACAATACATCCCGAGATATCCACACAAAAGTATAAAACTCACCTACTTGTAATTTTACAGGGTCATTTTTGAGTAACCACTTTCATCAGGTAACATAAACTTTCACCAGCACTAAAGACTGCAGAAAAATTTGCTGGATTTAAAATCGCATGGTGAAAGTGGTAAGCGGGAAAGTCTTATGGTGAAAGTCACTTGAAAGAGGAGAGTAAATAGTGCTAAGCTTTACTAAAAGTCACCCTGTATTTGGTAGGTACCTACTTTTACATTCCTATTCATCTCTGTTCTATTCTTCCCTCAAAGCATCCATTGAACCCCAGAAGGAATATGTGCATTTTTCTATAGGTAAGGGTAATAGTAAAGGTAGGATTGGTCATAAAAGAAATAAAGATATTACTACAGAAGCGTACCAAAGTGTTCTTTATTACAATTTCTCCGTCAGTTTATTGTAGATATTATATGTAATGCAAGACATCGAGCGTGGGCCGATACTACTTATGTATGTTAACTGCCGACGCTGTTTAGACAGTGTAGTAGGGAAACTGTGAACTTCATCTTTATATTTCTGAGAGAATCGAGAGAAAGTATATTGAGTCTTATAATTTTCTGTACCTACACATTGTTTAAGAACAGGTAGTGTAGATGTAGTAAGATGAAGAAAAAGGCTACGTTTTTGTTCTCGAGAGAAGTATATTGTGTTTGTACAGTACATCAGAAGAGTGAGTGAGCAGAAAAGAAAATGTATCCCCAGTTGTGGCATTACTGCCTCTGTGTTAGGAGATACAATGTAATTTACACAGGTACAGAAAGAGTGATGTAATGTGAATGTTGTATGGATGTAGAGTGAGCGGGCTGCTGTGTTGTGGCCACATAATACGTTCTGCACACGTAGACCAATGAAACTACCTATTATATAGTAACAAGTTCAGGTCAATATCACTACCGGTCCAAATCCTAACTGAAATTTTTTCTTCTCTCCTATCACACATCTCATCTACTGTAGGAGGTATTTATTTTGTTATGTACACAATTCCACAATTTAGCAGTTGTTTCTTTCGTTAAGATTCATGAAGTAAATATGAAATATAGAAAAGTATTATAGTACAGTATTTTTAGTATGTAAGGTTATTTGCACATTTGGAGTGGTGTAAATGTGCCTTTTTAGAATTTTCTTGCTTTATCCATCTAGTTTTCTAGTGGTTCATGTTTTTTTTTCAGTTGAAATTACAAGCATTTGCCCATGCATATATATTTACTACAACATATATGCTTAAATTGCATTAGACATACGTCTGCTGTTGTTGCAGCTTAAGCTATGTGTCTCCTGTCTGAAAGATATGACGGCCTAGTTTAGTCAAAGTCCTACGAATGTACTTTTCGTGGTTTTCTCCTCCAGTTCTTGACATAGCAGGGATTTCTTAGTCAGGTCTGCATGGCCTACTATCAGCTGTATGCAACACACAACTTATATACATATACTACTACAACTGGTGGGATACCTATTTTCTATGGCCTGGCCTCGAGTTCTTGTGCACGGAGGCTCTTTCTCTATAAAACATGTATGACCTGCTCTATTCTGGATCTCTTCTTCTGTGCCCATATGTATGACCAAACGAGTACAAAAAGAAAAGTGAGCCGAAAATCCAATAAAATGGAGATTTACGAAGGGGATTCTTTGTATTCCGTCCATGAGGCGAGCAGAGGAGAAAGTCCATTTCTGTTACAAAACTGTCACACTCAAATATTTTTTCCTTGGGTCAAGTCAGATTCTAGTCTACTGGCTAAAGCATACTACTAGTCTAGGATACTTTCTATTCCACTGTTTTCTAAAGTTACTGCTTGGGGAAATGTGTTGCGTCTTGTCCAACTTTAATAATATCGAAATAGAATTTTATGGGTGACATATGCAGCTGGAGAAAGATAGACTACTTTCCCAAAACTCAGTCAGGCCAAGGTTTCAATACAGATCTTTCTTTCAGTCTGTGTCTTGAAGTCAATAAAGTGTACATATTTATCGCGGTGGAGCTACAGATATAGGATTACCTAATTATGCAGTAATGTCTTCCAAAAAACGTTGTAGCCTGGTTTCTTTCGGTCATATAAGAGTAATATTATATTAAATATATTATTATTACAACGAAATTTATTCATTTATACATAAACCCTGTAGGTAGTGATATTGGGGAACCGGATTCACCAGATTCAGTCTTGGTGTGGATACATAATATAAACTTGTGCTAGTTAGTCGAGCGCACACGTGCATGAAACATGCTTCTTTAACTTATTGTTACTTTTAATAAAAAAAATTGTATTTATGAACCTTTAAGAATTCAAGAAATATATTTAAATTTATTAGAATAGGTAAAGTTGTCGAACATATTGCTAAACTTTGAAAGTTTATTAAGCACTGTATATACTACTGTACTTGATCTCAATAGATTATATCTGCCAACGAAACGATAGATAAATATTTGTTCAGCGAAGTATTTTAGAGGCTTTAGGAATAGGTAGAATACACTTGACATTCTGAGAGGCTTAATGTAACTTTAATTAATAAAAAGCCTTAGGATATCGTAGCCAGAGCCTTTCAGCCTTTCGGCATCATCGATTAAAACTCTCGAGTAGTTGATAATGCATCTGTCTTCAAGGGTTTATGCATGCATAAGTACCTGCAGCGGTATTAGGTACAAAGTAGGATTCAAATTTTTTATAGAGCTATGTATGTTCTCTGATGTTACAATATTTATAGTGTTACAAAAATTCTCGACGGTATTGCCAGATGGAGATAGGGAAGAAGCCTTAAGTGCATTGCAGATAACTCTATGTGATTTTGAATGGAGGAGGACAGTTTTAGACGCGAGGAAGAGTCACAGAGACACATAGAGAGTGACAACAATGCGATGGGAATGCTATGCTAACTTTTTCCACGTCAGAGAAAGAATGGGAATGACAGTGAAGTAAAAGGAGCTGTAGAGAAGTTGTGTGGTGAATTGGACATAGGATTTTTGGCAATGGAAATGGCAGGAGCATGGCATGACATCAGATGAGGCGAAATGATGTTGTATACTTATAGAGTAAGAAGTAGTCGCAAAACTAAGCAACTGATATACTAGAATGAGAAAAGTAGTGTCGCATTTACTGTATAAGACAAAACGGGAGTGTAAGTAAGCACTCTGGTGGAACGATGTACAGTATAAAGCGTAATATGTCTAATGGTGACAATAGTAATAATATAATGCGAGAGTAGAGTAGATCTCGTCGTCATGTGACATGAGATGGAAATGGAGTAAAAAGGAAGCCAAGTCTTTAGTTACCTATACAGAACTATTTTCCTTATTTTATACTTGTCGGTTTTGATAGTGTTAGTGTGTGGTGATGTGGTAATAGTGGAGTGTATAATATGTAGTCATGTAATAAGACTTAAGTTAGTGAGCACATACATACATATATTGCTAGTTGGGAAAGAATGGGGTTGCTTGCTCGTTGGACTTGGGCTCTAATACATTGGCATTGCAATACATAGCAGAGGGTATAACTGTCCTGTCCTGTCGGCTCTCTAAGCCGGAAAAATGACCGTCAATATTTCACACAGCGTGGGCTACCGTTTGATGTGACAATAGAGATTTTTCAAATTTGACATTCACGACGTAACATTTCGTTTTATGATTTCTCCTCCTTTCTTCTTTACTGTCCTTTACTAGTCTTTCAGTGACTTGTCATGAGGTGCATTGCAATTGCAAATATTATTCTACTACATACATATATACATGGGAAGTAAGTACCATACTAGTGCACACCTATAAGGAGTGTGCTGTTCTTCTGTGACGAAATTCAAGTTACCTACTCTATGACTAACAGAAATAAATGGAAGTGAAAAGAAGAGCAGAAGAGTACAAAACAACCTGAAATGTCATGTCACTCAATCTCGATTTAATTTAAGCGTTACGTTGCGGACTTGCGTCCTGTAGACAGTCACCGTGTTACCTAAACTTTGATATATAATGTACGTATTTGCACTTTGCACTACAAAGGATACAAGGACGGAAGTACTTAAGCTTGCTTATGTGCTACTGAAGACGATACTTGTAAATGCATTATACACTACGGAATGTACTAGGGGCTCCTACTGATATTAATGTGCTACGATGTTTTCCACTTCCACTCCTTTATTGTGTTCTATAGTGACAATTATAATGAATTTAACTGAGAACAGAAATATCTCTCTTGCTTCGTTTCTGACGAAAGTCACTGAATTGTTGGTATTTTTGGTATGCTACGCTGAAATAAATAACATGTCACTGACTGCCTGTCATCATGTGCTACATTACATTATCCAAAGCACTTTTTAAATTGAAAAAATACTCAAGTACACAACTCCAGCCGACTTGTACACTTTTTTCTACTTCGTTAAATTGGGGAATTAGATTTTCGTTCCTGTCAATTATTTCCTATGTACGTTCAGTGAATACGACAAGAAACTAAAGTCTTATTACCGAGTAAGTAGTACGGAACTCATTGTATGGATATAGTAGATTAAATATTGCATTAGAGGATTTGACACACGAATGGAAAACTTTTCTAAATTCCTAATTTCTAGTACATTTGATTGATCGCAACTCAACTATCTGTGTATACCCTTTTAATAGGAATTAAGCATGATAAATGATGTTTTGTGTACAGTACAGCTATACTTTATAAATCTTTTTAAGAATTTAGTGTGGTTTGGTCGGTTCCATTGGCCGATAATTAATGTTGGCAAAGGAAGCAGTAAATATTTCTGTACTGTGAGGAAAAGGCAATTCTTATCTGTCAAAAGCTAAATATGCAAAATGTATACAACGTAAGTTTGTCAGCTGCATGTAGATAGGTGCGTAACTTTGATTTGCAAATACATTGGTTGGAAATGTTTGAAAATTCTGTACATATTTGTGGTGCAAGGTGTAATGGTAAGATATTGTGAGACAGAAACGAGTTGTTGAAGGGATTTAAATTTATGTTTGGCAGGAATTTCCAGGAAAACTAACACAGTTTGAGGTGAGTGTATATGTACAGATGACATTTACTTGTATACATTAAACATACATGAGATGTTATGTCAGAGAGCTGTGGTAGCAAATATACATTCAGGACAGAGTTAGCTATGCTAGGTGTTGTATAACTGCCTTCCTGAAATCTTGCTTTGATGCATCTGTATTCTGTAATGGTGTTTGGTAATGCTGCCTGTGTGTAATGGAATGTATATCTAAATATAAATGGAATACAAAGTTAAGCCAAAGTTGAGCAGAAAATGTGGAATAGTGAGTAGTATAAATACATGTACTACAAAGAAAGTTGTATGAGTTTAACTGAACTGTTTTTGTGAATTTTGTTGATTTTCAGGATGCATACTTGAACCCAAGTTCGGGCGTGCTGAGGTTGACACGTGCGGGTGATATTGTGCGTGGGCTTTTGCCCAATGATCAGGGTGACTTATGGACAGTCTTTTCACCGAATCACACAACCTACGAACCCGTCTCAATGGCTACACATTTCCACGAGAACGAAGCAGAGTATCTTCATTCTCCACCATCTACTTCCAATATGCCGCTTGTGACTGTCATTCAGGTGAGAAATTGAACATGCCCCATTCTTTCTTTTTTACACTACTATTTCATGATATATTACCAATTGCTGTGCCTATATATAGTAGGTATACCGTGGATACTGGGCACCATTATTATTTCTAATTCATAGCAAAATGTCTATATGGAATTACGAGTCTTTCTTTTTTCTCTTGGCCAAAGTCTTTCTAACTCCCTAAGTGAAAAATGATATCAAGGATTTGTGAGATAAATAAAAGAAAGACATTTTTCTACTGTGTTGACTATGTGAAAATGACCACGCACCGACACGTGTGGGTGGATGCCTTTGGTATTGAAATATAATATGTCTACTGACTACTGATTCCTTTACCGCTATAAATAACAAAAAATAACTATCCTTCTATATTGAGAAAAGTCAATTCAATATAAAATCTTATATTTCCTTTTGTTTCACTCTACCTATAGTTTATAAATCATTTTTTAAAAGCATCGATAATAATTGGAATGTGTCTATATCCATGAAATTTTATATGGTTTGGTCTAATTGTCAATTTTAATAGGAAACAGATTAGTCACTGAAAAATTTCTTGCCAGATGTATTGTCATTGCTCAGTTTGTCTTTCTTTAATCGACAGTGGCTATCTAATAGATATAGCGGAATCTGTTGGATTATAAGTATTTTGACTGTCAATAATTTTTTGAGATGTTTTTGGCAGAAATCGATGTACCTACTACATTTCAGGAGCAATATCTTATTTTTTAGTATTATAGTTATGGAAGTAGCAATATGTAGCTATCACAGTAAAGATGACAAGGATTTATGACTGATTTACAATAAATGAGAGACTTTTGGAATGCAGCATCTCTGTCTTCTACAGTAATGAATGTTTCTATGTTAGTTGTCTAGACCTTAATACAATAGCATTAGTTGCAAGGAAAACGAAATGATTGTAGATTTCGTATTGGCCATTTCCTTGCTACATTTTTCTATTCCGTTATCGCATGTGTAGTGTAGTGTAGGTAATTTAGGAATCATATCATGAGAATAAGATATAGTGTAGAAGAAAAAGAAATATTGACGTGGATAGGAAAATGATGTGTGTTATTGCCGCAAACGAGAATATAATAATAATCGTTTTCCAGAGAGACTATTTTTGTATCTAAACTAACAAGTAATATGAGTTTTCCTTCCTCCATTTGTTCAGTGTTGCAGTCAATTCTCTCAGGAAAATAAACTTGATATACCCAGATATTTATAATATACAGCCGATATTGATTACGCCTACTATAACTAACTCCGCAAGCATAGCTTATACTAAATGGGGTACCTAGTTCCAACAAGATTATAGTGTCTCAATCCAAAAGCCCATGGTACACTGGACATGATTTTCGGTTCCATTGGCCGATAATAAATCTATTGGTCAGTTCGTATTACATTTTACATTACATTTCATTCCGAATAATAGTATTCCACTACTGCAAGGCTGATCCAGTCCGTAGTGGTAGATTACTATATATAGAAACTATATACTCTAGAGATAGACTAATCTTCATCGGAATGGCTGTTGATACCAAATATTTGCAGGGAGAGTGACTTGAGTGAACCCAACGAGGCTTCATAAGAAATGTGCTATTACGCCACTATACTCCATAGCAGGTTTCTTATACTGCAATACAATTTTCGAGTTAAGTCCAGTCCAGTGCAGTCGTCCAGCCAAAGCTTACTCTATTTTTCTATTTCGTTTGCTTTCCTTCGATGTTAGTCAGGATCAGGATTGTACTAGTGCGTCGTTTGCACTTGCTACACGTTACATACGGACTGTATATGCAGACAAGGCAGTGAGAGAGGTAAAATAGCCCTTCACTATATAAATTGGAGTTCAAATTGGTTTTTCCCTTTGCTGACTCGGAATGGTTCCTGTGGACCTAAAAACGGATCTGAAGAAGAATGAGATGGAAGGAGAGGAAAAGAGAGATGGATGAAGCTAAGCAATGCAACACAGAGATATCTATATATCTGCATTCAATCTCGTACTACTTTTCCTTCACGTTCAGCCAGACTATTGACTATGCTTATACATACGATAAAGAGAATAGAGAACATTGTTGGTTCTTCTCTGATGAGAAATACGATGTTTGCTATTTGATGATACATAGTGGAATTTAGTGGACACAGGAACATCGACTATGATTACTTCCTAGTACAACAGGATATTGTATTGCTCACGGAATTTCATTGTTAAGTAGCTGTTAGATATTTGAAATGTAACCCGACAAATGCCCATTTGCAGAATTTTTCTGTCCTAATAACCACAAACCACTTGTCCAGTGTCAGTGTCATAACCTAACTCTGTAATGTCCACTGCATACCACGGTTATGCTAAGATGCATTGCGATGCTACAGCTTGTACGTTAGATATCAATTCTTGTATCAATTCTTCGGAACAGTGTAAGTTCTCTTATCGGACTGAATTTAACTAAAATTCTCAAAAATGGGTAGTAGGTAATAAATTATTGAGCAATGCGAATTTCAGGATAAGCATTATTCACTCAAAAAATATGATTTGGAAGTAGTTTACAGTAATCACAGGGAAAAATTTAAATGCATAAGGAATCGTTTATCACAGATTTGGTATAGTGATGAACTTCATTCTTTGATTTCAGGACAAAGGAGAAGCAGATGGAATTCGCCGGGTGTTATTTGGGGCTGGTCTCAAATTTTGGCTACATCGACTTTTGTTCCTCGATGCCGTTTCATACCTAAGCCGAGGAAGACTGAGTGTATCGCTTAAACGTTATATTCTCATAGATATTGATGATATATTCGTTGGAGAAAAAGGAACTAGACTAAAGAACAGTGATGTTAAGGTAATTTCCTTAATTGTGTGATCGTGGTTGTATTTTACCTTGAAAAATAATAACTATTACTCACGGCATGTCAGAAATAATCTTTAAGTGTTAATTTTATCAATCAATACTTAATTAACTTGTGCCGCATGTATTTAATTTCCTATTTTAATTTGGCAGGCAATATTGGAAACGCAAGACAAACTTAGAAGACTTGTTCCCGGATTCAAATTCAATTTGGGTTTCTCGGGGAAGTATTTCCATTTCGGGGACGAAGAAGAAAATGCTGGAGATGACTTACTCTTAGGTAACAATTTACTTAGTAGTGATACTCAAATATTATTTTTAACTATCATTATAAAATATAAAGTGTTTGTATTTGATTTTTTACCCAATAGACAATAGTGACAAATTTATGTGGTTTGGACACATGTGGAATCACATACAGCCTCATCTTTACTCCAATACAACTCAACTCATTTTAGATATGATAAAGAATAAAGACTTTGCTAAGGTATTGCAGCGTTTTAATGTGAATATAATGAACTTGCGCGTAATGGTCTGATTTAATTTACTATTTGACCTTATTTGCAGGAACATGGAATTCCAATTGACTCAGGTTACTCTGTTTCTCCTCATCATTCCGGTGTTTACCCTGTTCATGAGCCGTTATATGATGCATGGAAGAAAGTATGGAATGTAAAAGTTACCAGCACTGAGGAATATCCACATTTACGACCAGCAAGACTGCGAAGAGGATTTATTCATAGAGGAATAATGGTAACATCATAAATGTACCTAAATTGCGTTTCCCAAACGATCTCTTTATGTTGACTGTGCAAATGTGCATACCAATGTCGATTGTATTTTACTCTCTTTTTCTTACTGTTTGTGAACTCTGGCACTTCAATATCTATGTCTCCGATGTGTATTTTACGGCGCGGTGACGATTCACAAATTGTAACTCTTAAGCCTATATGAATGAAAGAGTCAGTTGGCTAAGGAAAATACTGTAAAAGTCAAATGTGATGATTTCATTTAAAGATAAAGAATTTGGCAAGGCTTAATATTTGTGCACGTAAAAACATAAAGGGTGTTTGGGATTTGGCATGGATTTTCGTAACGGCGATAGTCGACATGGCATGACTTAGTCATCAACTTATATCAGTTGGCTAAAGCCTAATAAAACAAATAGGGATTTTCTCAATGGTTTGACTGTTGGTGTAGGTCCTGCCTCGCCAAACATGTGGCTTGTTCACTCACACGATCTTCATCGATCGCTACCCGGGAGGTCAATCTAAACTGGATGAGAGTATTCGGGGCGGAGAGCTTTTCCAAACTATAGTCTACAATACTGTAAGTTTTACTATACAATGTAATACCTAGTAATACTCCTATGTGATTGTAAATCTGCAGTGCTAAAAAAGCAGAGATACCTAAGCATGTCCACTTTCCACAAGTTTTTACACTTGATTAGAATTCCTAAGCTCTGCTGCTTTTCTCAATTTGAGTTTTGGACCAGTTCTGTAATATTTTATTTTCTTTCCCCTCCTTGCGCCGTTTTTATTTCATTATTACTTTCTTTGGTGGCCATGGATGGTAGTCAGCATTGGGTTAGCACAAAGCTTTCTTATTTCTCTGTCTCTGCTTTATGTGCTGCGGTTAGGACATTTCGAAGTAGAGTTTAATGTAAAGCGGAGGCATTGAGTTGTGCTGTATTGCTTTGACTTTATTTTACTCTTGTTTAACAAACTTTAACCACAATATACGTCTTCGTGTATTTATAAATTAAAAGTACCTACTTTAGTCTATACGTTTTTTGCTACTATATATAGTATGCACTCCACATATACGATGCGAAGAAGTACCCGTAAGTGGTACGTATATCTTATAATCGTATATGTATCCTGTACTTTAGGTAGATTAGTGTTTGGTGTGTATTGTTAAGATAGAAAGTGGTTTAGTTTAGTGTAGTCCTTCTTGTATGTACTGCTGTTATATTTATATTTCTGTACATTACATTGCATAGGATTATTAGGTTTCTGCCAAGAAGAAAAGATTACCACTATGAATCTCTGAAGCGATACCACTAAACAGCCAGGGCAAGCCCACACATGCACACACAAGTTTTAACAGGAGCTGAGTGAGTAAAGGATACAATAATCGTAATCTTTTACGAGCTTTCTTTCCAACTTCATCTATACTTTGATGGTTTTCCGAGTTGAAGTAATGCAATTTAATGCAATCGTGGAGAATGAGATCTTGTAGTTCTTCTTCTACATAATCTAATGCAATGTAATGTAAAGAGGCGAACATTTTCTGTTCTGTCGTTATATCTATCTCCAGGAGTAGACACTTTCTTGGTTACTTTCCCTTTGTATTGATAATAACTAAATGAAATATTGTTGAGTCAAATATTATTTTATCTGCCGGATAAACGGTTATGTCGTTTGCGACTAATCTACCAAGAAAAGTGTGTTGTGTGGTTAAATTGAGTTCATGCAGTTCATTCCAGTGCTTGTTGTAACCCTTTGCTACTTTTTTCGTCCCCGGTACAGATAGTTTAACATCGTAATGGGACGCTTTATGGGAGAGATAGATCGTACAAGATACCTTTTAGTACCGTTTTATGATTGTTACCGTGTCCTTTCTTGCAGATCAATGTGTTCATGACACACATGTCAAACTATGGAAATGACAGACTGGGCTTGTATACGTTCGAATCGGTCATCAAATATATTCAGTGTTGGACAAATCTCCAGATGGTTACATTGCCTCCGGTACCTCTTGCCGAAAAGTATTTTAAAATGCATCCTGACGAAACGGATCCCATTTGGGGCGTAAGAATCGATATTTCACGTTGACTTTAATGTTATGTTTGAGTAAAGGCTAAGGAGATTTTTAATGGTCCTTTTTATATGATCCAGACTCCTTGTGATGATCCAAGACACAGAAAAATTTGGTCAGCCAACAAAACGTGCGAAAGCCTTCCTCAATTTTTGGTCATTGGTCCTCAGAAAACGGGCACCACTGCCTTGTACACATTCCTTACAATGCATCCTACTATAAGTAGCAACAGACCCAGTCCTGAGACCTTTGAAGAAGTTCAGTTTTTTAATGGCAAAAATTATTTGAGAGGTTTGGATTGGTAAGCGTTTCATTTATATTTTTCATTTTATTAACATATTTAAAAAATGTTGTCAGTTTCTGACTTTTTATATCGTATGTGATTTTCTGTGTAGGTATATGAAATTCTTCGTAGCTGAAAATTCTACTTTTTCGAATGTTACCAACAATAATGTGATAGAACCAGTAAAGAAACCAATATTGTTTGAAAAAAGTGCCACGTATTTTGATAACGAAGTCGTTCCGAGAAGGGCACACACTATGCTTCCTCGAGCTAAAATTGTAAGTTTTTGGGAATTAGATTATACGTTTTTAAACATGATTTTAGACAAACCTAACACCAATGTTTTGCAGGTTACAATATTAATTTCACCTTCGAAAAGAGCGTATAGTTGGTACCATCATATGAAAGCACATAATGACCCAGTAGCTGTGAATTACACTTTTTATGAAGTTCTTACTGCAACAACAACATCTCCACGAAATTTGAGAGATTTGAGAAATCGGTATACTAATCATTTTGGTCATATCATTAGTTGCGGATACGTAAAAAGCCTAAAGTATGTGTTCTTGGATTCTTACTATTCTCGTGTTTACATGCATAGGTGCTTAAATCCAGGACGTTATGCCCAGCATCTTGAAAGATGGCTAAGTTATTACTCGTTTCAACAGTTATTGATATTGGATGGTGAAGAGTTAAGGAATGATCCTGTAGAAGTAATGAATGGTCTTCAAAGATTTTTACAAATAGATCCAGTGTTTGATTATTCAACCAGACTGAGGTATGTCTTTTCAAATTTTGTCTAACTTTTTAATGATTATATCTCATGGAATAACATTTAGGTATATACTGTTTGACATTACTATATGGAATTCCTAATTATTGCAGATACGACCGTACGAAGGGATTTTATTGCCAAATTATCAATCAAAGTCGAAATAAATGCTTGGGAAGAAGCAAAGGAAGGCAATATCCCCCAATGGATGCCAAATCCGCCAAGTACCTTCAAGTAAGAATGAATAACGAATATTTTCATCCACATTTTTTATTATCTATATGTTTATTCATATTTTGTCTCATGGTTGTAATAATTATTCATATTTGATGTTTAGACTTACTACACAAGTCACAACAGTGCATTGGTAAAATTGCTTAAGCGTCACGAACAAATCATCCCTCAGTGGCTGAAAGAAGACTTAAGCCAGAATTTGTGACCCTGGCCTAAATCGTTTCAAATATTGTGTAATTTTTAGATATAAATAATTTTGTTGTTTTATTTACCGACTACTTATACAATAATATATTAATTACGAATGAGAGATTAGTAATCATTAAAATATTAAAAAAATATGCGAATGTATGGGAATAACAGGGCCGGTAAATAGGATACGTTATTCTAAGCCGAAACTGTACTCTGCAATATGAAAATATCTATGTAGACCGAATTGAATGTTGTTTTCGTATAAACGAAAGAATGTAAGCGAATGATGGATTTTTGACTACAAGAGTGCCATTTCTATTTATGAATAAAACTTGACAATGATCTTTCATAGATAGATACAAAAGCTAATAAAGGATAAACGTTTTCTTGCTATATGTACTAGTATAGCACTGATATATGATGATATGTACTGTCGCAGAACCATTACCCGTGTATTTTCCATATTTTGTGTTAAAATGAATGTAGCACGTTACACATTAAGTAAACCGTTATTTGAATCTACGAATTTATACAATTATGATTTTTCTTACAATCTAAGTCCATGTCATTAAAGCTGTTTACCTCGAAATATCTACAACCATATTACCTTTAGATGGGTATTTAACTTCTCTAAACTTTAAAATTATTGTAAGTATTTAATGCAATAAGCATACTAGTATATACTTACAAAATTGTGCAGTTTGACAAATATATAGTTTATATATTGTACTTGATACTATATATACTACAAATATATAAGTACGCTAACTAATTGTTGCTGAAACTATATGAGTTCAAAAGAAATATATTTATAAAGTAATAAGTGCAAATACTCGGAGCTTTTTTTAGTTTGTACTCAGTTTCGTAATTTAAATGTTACTTAAGTACTTGTGGTTTACATCATAATTATTATGACTAGTTCGATCGTTTGCCAACAATCCGTAAATGCAATATTAAAGTTTTAATCTACCTTGGCGTAATTGTGATATAGAAGATTAGTAAAAACTTAAACGGAAAACATATTATAAGAATACATATTATATTATACTAGTACTAATTACACAACTTTATAAGTAGATTGTTCATAATTTTACGTATATGTAAGCAAAGGAAAGATTTCCTTAAGCAATACGATAAGTACAGCTCATATCAATAGCTTGTTCCGGTAACTTAGTACATTTTTGTAGTACATCGTATTATATTCTGAAGAAGATGTTGAATGAAGGCAGCTGTGTCATGAATACATTATATACTTCAGAAACATTTCTTTGTGTAATTTAATGAAAATTTTTATTATTGATATATATTCACAGTTAAGCCATTTTCTACCTCATTTGCTGATGACTTTATGCGTTGTATCTAAATACGCAATGATAACATATGGCATACTTTAAAAGAAATATACTGTCATGCTGCAATGGACAATAAATATTTATAAACTACTGGAAAGTGACTTTTTGCACAATGGTTGCTATTCATGCATTCTACTTATTTTCTGTCAGTATACATTATACATCATCATTATCCTTCTATCATAATATATTCAGTATCTGTGCTGTTCATTGAAAGGGTCTAAATCAGAACATGTCATTAAGTATTATACAATAATATGTAATTTACCGATATACATCGTCTTCGTTTGATACCATGTGACTCGTAAATCTAGAACCCTATACCTTTTCAAAGGAAATGGATTACAAGTAATTATGTCAAAGAGTGATTAAAAATCGTTTTATGCAATAAAAATTGCATTATGTATATCTGACTGGCAAAGGGACAAGACCTAATCATTGATGAATACCTTGAAACATCTCATACAACATAATATTTAATACGGATTTCGCTCTGACAGCTCTTTACATGAGATGTTAGCCGTAAATACCTATGAGCACTAAAATTTTCTTTTAAATAAACTGCTGGCTAAAGAATAGTAATAAATGGTATTTTGGAATTAAAGATCCTACCATTGCAACAATAACCTGATACAGACCAGTTTAACATTTGGAACAATACATAAAGCAGCTAATATTTAAAGTAAAGACAGAATATAATTATAACTGAATATTTATCCTCTATTTTAAGGAAGCTACATGACAATTAGCAGAGTCTACCTAGTTTGATGTCAGTTTTGCTGTTAGAGTTTACGATAATGAATGAAAATTGTCCTTTGAAATCGTAACAACAATTTTTTACCACAGGGGATATGAATTTTCTGATGAAATTGACGATATAATGTGCTCACATATTTTTATTTTCTGTCCCATTTACTCAATATTTGTTGAGTTAACCTTCAGAGCATCATATTAATTTTCTAATTGATTCAAAGACACCTACTATATACTATACCTACTTCCAAACTTCAACCAAACACATCTCAGGAAAACGAAGTATTTATTTTAGTAACATTGCTATATCCTATTTGTAGTAATAAAATAAAACTAACATTTTAGGGCTTTTTAATGACAGGTATTGGAAATTGAGATCGATTCTGCTACTACTACAGACATCCGTGAGGTAAGTTATGTATACAGTAGAGCAACTGCCTTTACTTTTTGTTACATATTCATATCTTACAAACGTATTTCACGAAGCACCCACAATATAGTATACGTAATGTATCATTTGCCACCTTATATCATTTCAGCTTTACGTATGAGAGATCACAAAGCTTTCCGGGTAATGACTATAGGAATAATCTTCGAACTTGAACTAATAATACTGACTGATGAGCTTGTTAAGTATTTATTTCTTAATGATGGCTTTCGTTCGAATTAGCTATTTACTCCAAATCATTAAATTTCTTGTTTACCTCAATGCCTTTACAGATAAATGTCGATTATTATAAAATGATAGATATACATTGCTTAGATTTCAAATTCATGACTACTAGGAAAAAATACATGTAGATAGTTTTATAATGTATTCAGGAATTCGGGTAATAAAGAACAATACTAAGACTTTTCAGGAATTCGGGTAATAAAGAACAATACTAAGACTTTTGTACTAGGTACTTCTTTTGTTCTCAGGATTGCAAACTACAGTACAAAGTATGTTTGCATGCAATTGAATACGACACAATATGTTGAGACCAAAACGAACGGTAATAATTTCTTATCAACTTATCAACTACATTTTGACACTTAAAATTAAAGTATTATTACATCGTCTGGTTCATTACTGTAATATTACTAAATTATACCTTTATATAAATGGAAAAATTAATAATGTAGATAAATCTGCTAGTTATACATTCATTTTGTTTTGAAATTCCGTGTAAGTCTCCCAAAGAATTTTTGTGGTCTTGTAAACCACTTTTCTGACAGATATTGAGCTATTTTTTGATAGAATACGTTAATATTTTTTGCGTGTAATCTGAAGAAGGTATTCACTAATTTAATTTTGAACTCGAAAGTTTTGAGAAATGACATTTCAATTTCAAACATTACCTAGTACCAGTTAATGTAGTATCAATTAGTGTTTTGAAGACATGGCTGTTTTTTATCAAATTGTGGACCTCAATATAATGTCAGAACAGTGGTACATGATCATAATAAGCTCCTATGGAGCGTTACATAGAAATTCGAAAGGAAATTCATGTGTAAAACTTTTACCCCTGTACAGTGTACATTGGTATGTATCCGTGAGAGAATGTCTTATCTTATAAATAAACCCAAACTAGTAATTATCACAATGTGGAATTTGATTTATTATTGTTACAAAATGGCCCCGTTTCCAGTTCTAAGTGCTACTCAAGGTGTCCCAAGAAATGAGCGCCTTGACGAAATCTTATTAACATAAGATCATAACATATCATAACATATAAGGTCATAATCATTCATAATACGAGCCAATGTATAAAGAAACGATGCACTCAGTAATAAGTTAAATTCAGTCCGTATAATAATGCTTCTATACAGATAATATTACTAAACAAAATTGAGAATTGAAAACGGTTCCAAACATTAAGGCTTTGTTGCTTACGTTTTGGAAATCTCAGATGACTATCAAAATACACTTCTGCCATTTTCTGCATTTGTTTCAAAATCTCAAAAAGTTCTGGTCCGATTTAGTCATGTTGTACATATCCGGATTGATAAACGCATATTGCCTTGAGGTTCATTGTGCAACATTTT
>JABASH010000910.1:0-31680 GCA_019776445.1 Tomocerus maximus
AAACAGCAAATTATAATAATTTTACTTATAATTAAAATACTAAAAATGACTAAAAATAATTCACGACTCTCGTAAATATGAATACAAACAAATCTAATAATAGATTATCAGAAATACATGCATATTACATTCAATAGTTATATGTGGTTATCATGATTCATGAAGAATTTTGTACATAAACATTTTATTACTATTTGTTAGCAGTATTCGTATATCTGTAAAAAGATTATAAAAAGAGACTTAGGGATATCTACGACTATTTTTATCAATAAGCATACAACTAGAACTTCTTAATCTATAGAAGCAGTGCTTGCAGCTTTGCATGGACGGCTCGATCAAAACTTAAGGCTATACAATGTAAGTAATAAATTATATAGGTAGTTGTTATTTACAAAGTAATCAAAGCTTAATTTTTATGAATTTTACATGTTGGCATTCCAAAAGTTGATTTGTACATTGTATTAAAGACAGCTTAACTTTATGTAACTAAAAACATAAAAATCCGCTTTTGGAATGTATTTTATTTAATCACTTTCTTAAATCGCAAAGTTTATATTGCACAACAGTTTACTGGTTTTTTATATGTAAATGTATCTTCAAGGTCACAATTAATTGAATTATTCTCTACATATTAATACTTTTAGATACTACTTGTAGCTAGCTTCTACGTGTGTTTTAGTTTATCCAACAATTTTTTCAAAGGTACACCCGTAAGAAGCTGGAATTTGATAGAGTTAAGGGGGTAGCCGGCTTCCTATCAGGAGAACTAAAATAATCTGCAAAACAAATTACTGGATTAACAAATCATTTATTTGTAGCTATGATTAACAATGTAAGTATAAATTGAACAACCATACGTCGATATACGCGACAGTCATAATATAGCTATATACCAATTTACGAATGATGACATTTTCATTGAACTTCTTTGAGTTATTATTGCAAGTCTCATGTTGCGGAACAGATCACTCAGATCAGGATCAAGACTATAACCATGTTTTATTGTCTTGCTGTTGATCCAAAATGCTTGCTTATTATAATTTGCTTCAAAGATACTTTTTTTTATTTATCTTGCTTACCATGCACAAGGAAAATGTGTTAAACTCTTTTGCATTATAATAATATGGCTTGAGAATTTGAGAAACAATTATTTTTTCGACTTTTCAACATTTTTCTTGTATTATTGTACTACACAAACCTAATTTATGGGACTTGATTTTCGCCAGCTAAGCTATACTAACATTAGGTAATAAAATTGCATCCGTATTTGATCTATCAATTAACATATTATGAATATTAAATAAATTTTGGTTAATTTATTTATGGTCAGTAAACTCTTGATTCGATTACGGCCTTAACTATTAAATTAGCTGTTGGAGATATCTATGTGTCTATAATGTCTATAGTAAGAAATTGTTGTAGCAAAAATTCAATGCATGGAAATGTATATTCACTTAAAAAGATATAATTAAATGTGATTAGTAATTTAATAGTAATGTAAATGAGATTTTAAAAGTTACCAATCGAATGAAAATGGAATCCTTTTCCTCCATGGTTAGACTCTTGCAATATAAACTTTAATCGGTTGCTACCGCTCACTTGATTTGAGACCACTATTTAGAAGAGATGTTATCAAAACCCAGAAGGTACCTGTCCAATATGAATGTTAACAGTAATCGAAATCGTATCTATCTATTTCACCAGGAGGATTGAAATTATAATTGAATAGTAAAAATTTGCAAATAAGGTTCTTCCTCAGAAATAGTAAATGGTAAACTTCTTCCGACTGAGTAACAATGTTGTTGTGTCACAAGTCACGAAAGGTTTGAAGGAATGACCGTGTAACCAATAGTTAGTGAGATGTTAATGCAAGCATTAGATGTTTCGTCTAAGATTATTCAAAGACAGTTATGAATTGTATGGCAGGGAGCATTTGTATAATATCTAGTAGAAAATAAAGATCTCACTCTTGAGTATATTATTTTCTACTATTTTTGCTAAAGTGGCATAAGAATGGTGTAGCATGATAAAAGGTATAGGTAGGTTCGTTTATCATGAGCATGTGCTCAGTATAAGTTATCTACAAGCAAACTCTAATGTTGAGATCCGCATTACTAATTCTTTGAGCTAAATAATTGTTTAGTATCAAATGAGCTTGCAACTAACGATAAGTGAAATAGACAGCAAACACACAGAAAGGATGTTAGCTTTGGGTTTCATTGGACGAAAATGGTTTGAAGTGCAACTGTCTTAACTAAATAGCTCAAGGTCGCTATCTCACAGACAGGCTACCACAAGATCACATTATAACAAGTAGAGATTCAGATGCATTGCAAACCCCCACTTCAATTCACTATCTTGCTATACTTGGCTTAGATTTCTCTACCTTCAATCCAAAGACATTGAGAATTAAATTGCATCTTGTTCATTTCTATCGGTCTACGTAGGTACATTGCCAAATTCTCTATAGATCGTACTTAGTTATATAATTTTGTGTGACTCTCTCCTGCTGTATTCTCTTAACATTCCCATTTAGTCTGTAGATATGAAATGAAATAACTTTGCAGATACTAAATCTTAAATGTTCACTTGCAAATCAATATTCTTGGAGTGGAGAAATTGTCGGGTACCTTTATATAAGTTATACCACCAACCTGCAATTGTATTGGCGTGTTTAATACATAGATATAAAAGATGCACATGTGAGTAATTACATACTTAGCTGAATGTTTACATTTACTAGTTCACAGCGAAAGGGAAGGAAGACAATGAAATAATGCTTTCAGTGTGCTATTTCTTCAACTGAAGGCAATTTGGTCGAAATGAAAGGAATTATTGCAACAAAAGTTTAATTGATTGTGTCTACAGCATATAAGTTACATTTCATTAAATGATTTTGAAGATTTAATGAGAAGAAACTCTTTTTTCATCAATGTACCTACTGAAGTCTGAGGTACACTGATTTTTAAAAGTGACACAAACAGGTAGCTTACTGTCGCATGTTATTCATTTGGGACAGTATACATACAACATGATACAACCTGTAAGTTTATACTGTATCAAAGGATTTTGACTTTAGACGTTAGGTATCCAGATGATTTTCAAAAATCATCGGGATACCTAATTATTTTCACAAATCCATTCGATCATATCTATTTGGTATGAATCGATATTATTCTGTCTGAAATACAACTGCATACTGCATACCTATTTCATTTCTTTGTGGCATTTTTATTGGATAATAGAATCTTGTGTTGTAGATCAATAACTTCGGCCTAGTTTGTGGTCAGTATACATGACGGGTGAAATTTTCATCTAGTGTGATTTCCAGTGCCCTTTTCTAACATTTGGATGATGGACGAATGTGGTAGATATTTCTGTATAACATGCAAGACTCCTACAGTGTATCAAGAGACTTTGCACAAAATTGGATAATCTATCGTTGTTAAATTGCATGATGGAGCGGATTACAACTTTCTGCATCTGGCACCTGTCTCCAGTTCCAATTTAAAATGCAATGTTGAGCCAGACATTTCCAGTTATGGATCTTCTGGAGAGACAAACCAGACAAGAGCATGTCATCAAATTATCTATCCATTTCTTTTGACAACTAAAATAGAATATAATGTAGGGAAATTATTTTTATCGAATTAACATTAAACTTGTCTTGATGCGGATCAAATTTAGTCATAGTAAGTAGTAGGTATCCTTAGAATACTAGATGCTGTCACAAGAGTAAAAGCCCTAATTCAGATTACTACGTAAATCCTCTTACAACCACTGCCTCTAAATCAATTTCCTCTGCCAAGGCCAACACAAAATGTGTATGCGTTATTAATAGGAATACAGCACAAAATTTTTATTTAGTTTCTTCCGAAAAAGATTCCAACAAGAACCAAGTAAAAATCGGTAAATATTTTTTATTGCTCATTTTCTTAATATTTCTTTCACCTACTTCATACAGCGATAAATATATTTCAACAAGGAGATATAATCTTGATATTAGTATTACTGTGTAGATTTCAGCAAGGCAATTTCGTTCTGGTATTTTTTTACATCTGTCCTAATAAAATGCAATGCTATTTTGTAAGACCACAATAAAATGAGTTATTTCTAGGAGCATGGATTAAAAAGAATTCATTTAGAGATATTTTAATAGATGTTTTTATGTACAGCGTAGCTTTATTGTGAAATAAGCACGGGTAGTCTAGTACATTATAATTGGGTCACCATTAAAATGGGTTAAATTGACCAATGTTCGTATATTACGGCTTTGGCTTTACATGATATTACTATTTATCATTGTAATTCATCTTCATTATTGAAATGCACTCACTTGGATTGGAACCGGTAATTGGATCCAGTTTTCCAGGCCTTTACAGCATAATTGTAATAATCAATCTTTTCATTTCATAAATCATATTGTTCTTTCAGGCAAATAATAATTAGGATATTTACATTCACACAGCCCGAAAGTTAGTAGGTGACTGTGTTTATTCGTACAATGTAGCATTAGATCATTATAAAAGTTAATAAGGATATTGTCCAAATCCAAACCGTCCTAAGTACAGAAGTTTTTATTGAGTTCCCTCCATTGAATCCATAGCTAACATCACCTTCCTCTGCAATCATTTGGTCCGCACGTTTTTCAAGTTCTTCTATAATTTCCTCTTTGTCCTTTTCTAAAGTATTTGGATCAACGCCCGCCCCATCAGCATTCTATTTTGTTTTAAAACGCTCAAATAATCAAATATAATATAAACTATTAAAGGTAATACTTAAGAGCTGATTTCAAAACAACATTTTGGCAAAATACTACAATATGGCACTTACATATGGATTTCCATCAGCTGTGTTCTGATCATCCGAAGAAACTGGATTCAATGGAGCTGCTGTATAAAAATAATTTCTGGGATTACTAATTGTTTGAATTTTAATATGGGAATACATAAATAAATAATTCCCAAGCAAATACAATTATTAGGTGAACTATTTAATTACCTGCGACATTGCCTTTGTTTGCCATGTAAGCATTATATCTGGCTTGATCCGGTACATTTAACATCACCATTTGTCCCACAGGAGGACGCGGGATTCCCAGAGCATCAAGAACTTCTAAATCAATCGGTGCGTTTGGTGGATGACCGGGTGGTGGATGACCGGGTGGTGGATGACCGGGTGGTCCATGATGTCCTAAATGTGGCTGACGTGCACGTCTATGTCCATGATGTTTTGCAAAAACTCCAGATACCAAGAAATATCCGAAGCAAAGGAATAAAATCATAGACTTCATTTTAGTTTACTCTTATTGTGTATTGAATTGTAAATCAGCAGTGGAGTTCATTCCTGAAAATTCAGCATAAATCATGTTAGATGACAGTTTGGATCTAAAATATTCAATTTCAATTGAATTTCAATGAAACAACAATGGCATAGTAATTTTAATATTGAAAAATAGAGCGTTGCTCTGGAAATTTTTCCCAGGAAACTGCCAAGAAACAACGAAGTATGGCGATACTTCGTCGTAAACTCAAAATCCATGATTATTCTGTCAGACTGATAAGAAAACTACAAGAAACTTGACTACTTATGAGAAGCTATTGAAAATTGATCGGACTATTTTTGCACATTTTCAATGTAATGAAATGAAAACAGTTGTAGATTTAGTCAAGAGTTCATGTATTTCATATATTGAAACAATTTGCCGTAGATTCGGAGAAATGACAAGTTGCGAAAGGGGGACAGAGATGTATTCAAGTGAGACGATGATTCCAATGCAAAACTCTGCATCCAGCATCGAGAGACATACTTTACTCATCCACACTGTAATAAGCTGAGTTCATGAAATTATTAATCCGGAATTAAATACATAGTATCTATTTCATTGATTCGATATCTGTAATTTCTATAATAGGTACTAGATTTTGTAATCTATTGGGAAGAAATGTACAGCATTTTCAATGTTCATTTTCAGGTGACAAGTAACTTATTCAGTTGGGAATGGAGCATCAAAGATTTGATGAAGCTTCGACAAGTATGCCGATTTTGGGACGAAACTGTCTTTCCCTATCTACTGCCAGTTTTTGATGATGCTGAGATAAGCTTCAATGAAAAGGATGCCAAAGACCCGACAAGAATCGAAGAGTTTCTAAAAATGCTTGAAGGCAATTCTGCTTTACTGTTCAAGAAATTTAGTTTTTCAGACTTGGGCTCACCTTATATTTTAAGACTTTTGGAAACCACTGGACAAAACATCACGGTACTGAAGCTGTTTTGGGAGATTCTGATTAAGATCAAACCAGATTTTGATGATGATGATACTAGGCCGATTTCAGAATACGAACTGAGTGATTTCGATAATTCTTTGGAGGAAATTGTCGAAAATGTAGAATCTCCACTGATTACTGAAGTTTCAGTTGACTCTCAGATGTTTTACAATATTCTCTTTGGTAGTTGTCCTAATTTGAAGCATCTTGCACTAGGAAACCTTCCTGAAAATGTGAAATACTCCAGCATTTTTGAATCGAGAGAGAGAAAGGAAACTGGGATAACACGCATAGATATTAGACAAGATTGTAGCAAACCTTTTTACAGCTCGGTATTCTTCCAGGACTTATTTGGCGGTTGTCCCAATATTTCTGAAGTCAATCTGGAAACAAACTACGATAGTTACACCCTGGATAAGCGTCTAATGCAAGCTCTTGCTGACACAGGACGGATTGAAAATCTAGAATCTTTGAAAGTAAACTCGGTACTTAGAGCTGTCCATGTGGTGTTGCCGGAAACTGGTCATTCAAGTTCCTACTCTAACTTGAAGAAGTTGACTATGAAGTCATTTGATTCTGTTACCTGGATTCACTTTGGATATTTGATAGTTAATGTGAGCTCTACATTAACTGTTTTGAAACTGAAGAATATGTCTAGTTTTAATGTTGCAGGATTAAGAATCGCATTTCCAGTAATGGAAAATTTGGAGAAACTCACAGTTGGGATTCCTTTTGTATACTCAAGAGCATATATCCCAAGCTTCGGAATCATTGACTACTCCCTCCAGTTCCCAAAATTGAAGACTCTCAAAATTAAAGAAGATTCAAAGAACTTAATTCTCGGAGAGTGGTTTACCCCTCATCAAAACCCGCACTCTGTTCTGCAGAAATTGGAACTTCCAGCCTCAATAATTGATATTAATATTGTTAAGCCGATTGCATTACTATTTCCAAATGTAGTCCAGTTCAAATACGGGAGATCAATTCAGCTGGACTTAACTAAAACTAAATTGTAGGAATTGATAGGGTATGGTTGAAAAATGTCCCATTTGCATGTAGAAGACTTCATGATGATCTCATTCGTTAATTTTGGATTTTGGGTATCAATTTTCAACTTTGCTCTGAACACAATAGAATTGCATAATTGTAGAAAAGATTAAGGATGTTATTGTTTAATTAATGTATTTTGTTCTTTTGTGATAAGATTAAGATAAGCCATTACTCACGCTAATTAAAATTGTACTGTTCGATTTGTTTTATGTACTAAATCCAACTTTTATTTACAAGATATTTCATAAAATATTGGTTTTCAACGCAGATATTTCCGCCAAAGGTATATTTTACTTCATTCAGATGCAAAATTGAATTTGTAATAGTATTTATTGTGATGTAGAGTATTTGAACAACTAATATCGTAAATTGGGTCATAGATTCATGGATTTCTACAGTTATTGGTACACAGAAAAGTAATGTCCATGAAAAAAACAATTAACCTAAAACATGACGACTTAAGTTCACAATTTTGTAGCATTGGTTAATAGTTGTCAATTTTCCTTTGTCACCGTTGCGTAAAAGGATGATGTCGGAATATTGGCCACAGGGGACTGTATTTACAACTTAGGGACGGGATGAAGAAAAGGAGCAACGCAACAAAATCCGCGAGTAAGTCAAGAAAAGAAAAGCTCTTTTCCAGTTATCTACGGAGTGAGGAAAGCAAAATGAAAGTAGTCGAAGGCAGATAAGGGGAAAACGGGAGTTTAGCCTTAATCCTGGCCAGTGGGAAGAAGTCGAAAGAGAATTCGGGGAAAGTGAGGTCGGAATTCAGTTACGATAAGAGAGTGTATACAAGACAAAGGAGCTTTGATATAAACAATAGTACCTACCTAAAAAGATTAAGCATTTCACATCCAATTGACTTGAGCAAATAGTATTGGAAATAAATGGGTTTTTGTTGACTTGACTGAATGCTCACTTTACTTTTGTTACATTAAATTAACTTAAGATTGTCCCGAAGGACAGGATATGACAAGTCAAGTGATTAGCGAGGAAAATCAATAGTTGACGGAGTAAGATCCTGTGGCGATGTCAATGTTCCTGGCTGGATGTCCGTGGAAAGTATTTCCTGGAAGATTGTAGCTTGGACGCTGTTGTGGCTGTTGGTATTGGGTGTATTGTTGTTGTTGCTGTTGTGGCTGTTGGTATTGAGTGTACTGTTGTTGCTGTTGTTGGGGTTGTTGATACTGGGTGTACTGCTGTTGGGGTTGGGGTTGTGGGGCATATTGTTGTTGTTGGGATTGGGTGTATTGTTGTTGCTGCTGTTGTGGCTGTTGGTATTGAGTGTACTGTTGTTGCTGTTGTTGGGGTTGTTGATACTGGGTGTACTGCTGTTGGGGTTGGGGTTGTGGGGCATATTGTTGTTGTTGGGGTTGATATTGTTGTTGTTGGGATTGATATTGTGGACTAACGTTAAGGTTCAGTCTTTTTTGTCCACGTGGGCGAGTTCGTCTGCCTTGGGCTTGTTGTTGTTGATGTGGTTGTTGAGGTAAGCGTCCGGCTGGGCCGACATTCAAGTGGTCGTAGGGACGCTCGTATCTGGCGGCGTCGTAAGTACCGTCATCTCCTTCAGGGGAAATTAAAATTCGTTAAACCCATAAAGAAAATTTGCAAATTAATGACTAAAATGGGAAAACTCATTTTCTCGGCCGGATTTTCCTGTTTTTGTTTCCCAATTTCATGAGATAATAATTCCACCTAAGAACTGCGTATTTTCTTCGAATTGGCAAATTATTGGAAACAAGAGACGATTTTGTTTGTGTCTGAATAATATCAGCAACATACCTACTATTCTCCATAATATATGAATTAAGGATAAAGGAAAAAATTGCATACCATCGTTGTAGTCTTGTCCTCTAAGGTTGTTGACATGATCGGGCAATTGGGGTGCACGGACATCAGTTCCACTATGAAATCACATTTTGTAAATGAGTTAGAGAAAAGGATCATATGTTAAGTAATACAAATGAAATTGATCATTCAAAAATTATACCTTGGGTTGAATCCTAACTTAGATGCTCCGTATTCGATTTCACGAAGCTGACCGACGTCTGTAATGGGTTTTAACATAAATTACATTGCTTACTTGATACTCTTCCAGATAATGACAATGCTTATAATGGGAATATATAGAGATAACTTGGTTTGAGGAATTACCATCATAATAACCGTATTTTCCAGAAACTTCGCCGTTTTTGGCTTTGTTTTCGATTTTGTAAGAACCATCTCCGGACTCATATCCGTAGGTGTAACTTCCTGAATATTGTAAAATATATTTAGTTGTTTCTATGCACCATGATGCACATTTATGGATATAAAGTGAATGTGAAAGTGAATGTCTTACCATCCTCGTTAACTCTGTAAATTAAAAAAATATAATTTGCATTAGAAAATTGTGAATGAATTTGCTCTATATTGCCTTGCTACCGACATACTCAATTTCTTAATATGAAAAATCATTTTTTGAAGTGATAAATGCTTACGTGTTGATTTGTCTCAAAATTGGAATGGGTGTAGTAGCCTCATCCCGTCCAAGGCGTCCTCTCTGTGCAAAAGCCACAGCGCTCAATCCCAAAAGAATGACTGCAATCTTCATTGTGTTAGCACGAAATAAACTAGTAATGACTAAACTGCACGGGAATTAAAAAAACTGCACAAATGGAGAAATAAAGAGGAGCAATTAAGGATCCTCATGCAATATCCAACTGTATCATCTAAAAGAATTTTTAACCCTGAGCCCCTTTATATAGGCGAACTCCCAATGCCACCAACAAGCTCTTTTTGTCTTGTCTTAGTGTCTATGTATGATCTGATGAACTTTATCAGTGAATCATTCAGATTATTTGCATTAGCACTATATAATATATCTAGTGTTGCAATTGTGGTTAGCAAAGCTATTGCAGAATGTATAGAATTATCTTGACATGGTCTGGACGTGTCTATTTGTTTGCTTTAGGATTTAGTGTTGCGTTATATTCGATGCTAAAAGCCATGTCACTCCAATTCAGTAGAATCCAGCCAATAGATTTGTGCAGATCGAGTACTCGAACATAGCAGTGGGTCGATGTGAGTCCAGAAGACATTAAAATCCAAACCAATCCAGAGCATTTCATTGTTTTCAGCGATTCTTTGTGTTTCATTTGATATAACGACATAATAGAAAGACACATCACCATTTATACGATATAGCGTCTAATTCAGTAAACAGGAATATAGGTACTTTAGAAATAATATCCCCGAGTCATTTCTGCAAGCCCTTATTATTACTCATGATATAATGAGGTGCGGCAATAATTCACGCAAAGGAAGGATGTAATGCAAACGCCAATGCAAATGAAATGTAAAAGAGCAACCTGCATCATATAATAAGCATGTACGAAGTGGATTTATATTTCTAGTGTTAGCAGACTACCTTACCTTAAGAACTTTGCATATATTAACTGAATACCTGTCAGCCTCAAGAATTAATTTATGTAAGAAATTAGGCCGTGTTAGGAGTATTCTTTTATTCGTGGCACTATTTAAGATTCTAGTGCAGAGATTCTACATTGTTGACTGGATTCTCTTTAAACATTCTGGATAATTGTACATACTGTAGTAAATACTAACCCTTTTGCATTCTGGTCCCGTACTGAGGACATTGATACAGATATCTGTGAAGGGTGGAGTGGTAGTCGTCCCCACCCCATGCAAATCTAATAAACAAGGTGTCCATTCTAACTATAACCATGTTTGTAAGCCAAAGGTAATATTATTTATTTCAACCTGCTCTCCTCTCGATTTGCTTTGATGTCCTCGTCGTTTAGGACATCGAATCTAATGTTATCAACTTGAATTTTAATGTCCTATCAAAACTATATACTCATCACACTTTCAGTCAATAGACCCTGTTAGTTTCAAGGAAGGAAATGACGATAATTAGAACAAGAATTATTTAATATACTTTAATGTAGCCTATTATGATACAATTATTATGTATACGTGTAGGTATAGTTGCTTAGATGAGAAGAATAGTTTCCTGTATTTTCTTTCATCTCATACAAAAATTAGTTTTAAGAATTCCTCTATACTGTTACCGATGTCAAGGATTTTAGTCAATCTCTTAAGGAAGCTTTGCACACTATTCCTTGTTATACATGCAATACAACGGGAATGTTATATAGAATACAAAAAGCTGTCACTTATCAATCACAAAATTATTTTTTCATGGTTCCAATCCATTGAAGATGGAGCTTGGAAGTTTGTGTCATTAAATCCTATTTTGTAGCCTTTAACCGTGAAAAATTCATTACGGTAATATGGAAGGCTGGATAAATCGGGAAATGGAAAGACTTATCTATTTAGATTTCATTGCTAGAATTGATTTGTTACTTAATTTCATTAATGGCTGTGACATATTGACTAAATGAACAGAGCAGCATATAAACTGTAACAGCCCGTACATGGATGATGAAATAATGCAAATAGATTATCAGTTGATAATAACTTGTCCGTATTCATCATTTATGCATATTATAGGACAGCATGTTATTGTTTATTAGATTCATAGGTTTGGAATGATTTTGGCTTCTCACACTTGGAGTAGAATGAAAAAGGCAAAAAGTCGACCTCGAGATCCTTTAACTTCCTATTAGTACTTCTGTAATGCATGTAAGATGATTACCTACCTCCTGATAGTGTAATGTATGTGAGAGATACAAATTCAATTGGCAAAGGTGATCTCAATGTTCTGACATTGAAAACTGAAAATAGAGTACCAAAGACGTTCTGTCTGCATTCTTGCTTGCTTGTATCGTTCAAAGTCAAGCACAGCCAAATACATGTCAACTCAATTGCATACTACCACAGACTTCAAGACTTCAGTCCACCTGTTGTGGTGCTAACTATTTCGTTACTGCAGTCGCCCCAGTCTTGCCTGTCTTTCTTGCTATTTTATATTGTCTGTTTTTACACTTTATTTATTGTCCTGCCCTACTGTGCAAAATCTAATGCTGTGTAATATTAGAACGAAGTGGACGGTTTGATGCGCTGTGGGCTTTATGCACATTTTTTAAAAGTAATCAATTGTATTCCAATGGAATGCTATTGTCTTCATGGATGCTTTATGAGGTAGAAACGCAGAATTATATAATCATGAATTGCAAAAAGTGTGAAAAATTCCAGTGGGACGTACACACGTATGCGTTCTATTGTTTTTGCAACGGTTTAGCTTTGTTTGAGGCAATTCAATCGTTTTGCGTAGTTGTGCTAATTATGATGTGCTTTCTATGTAGTGTGCTTCGGAAGATATTTTTGTGCAAAAAGATAATTTGCATTGTATTAATTTTGGGCAAGAAAGGAATTAAAGGAAAGTCAGCTTGTTGTCTTTGTTCACCTTATGGATACTCAAGCATACAAATATTTGATTCAAACACGTACGTAGTAGTTTCCAGCAGCAAAAAATGTTCCTGGTGCTGTGTGATCATTTAAAAGCATAGGAGGAGTTTGGAAATCGATTTAAATACTTAATAATCAGGATGCTACACAATTGATTAGTCATGCTTCAAATCATCTTGCAGATTTGCATAGCCATTAGCCTCAGTATATGAATATTTTGCATATGGGGAATGTGCTGAGTGAAAAATATCTATAGACAAATGTTCTATCATGTAGTAGCTAATTTCTTCATTTGATGGTATAGAAAAATTGTAGCTACACAAAAATGTTTTGCGTGTGTACTCATTAATCTTCAAATGAGTAAGTGTATTTTTTAAATTAATGAAAACTGCGGACAAGTTTCTGCACAGACAACTTAATGGTTAATGACTTACTGCTTAAAAGTGTTTTCTGTAAATAAAGACAAAAATATAGCAAAGAAGGAAATATTTGGGATATCAATAATCTTATGGCTATTTACAGATAGAGTTAACATGAGAAGTAAGGACCCATGGGTAAACAGCAAACACAGTTAATTGTACCACCCTGTCGGTTCTATGTCATGAACTTAAATGACCCCGTAATTATAATGCATCTGTAATACAAACTATTTAGTACTATATGCAGTAGCAATAGCTTAATTTGCGTAGTACAAATGGCATTAATGATGTGACTCTGTTCGATTGTTAGCAGCGTATTTAGTTTATTATTATCTCCAACTATGTTGTTATTTAAATACTAATGTACTGAAAGTCAATCTATAAGGATTTCACAATGCAATTATATTAATTTGAGGTATAGTTTTAATGGTCACTGCAATCTTTAAGTATAATGTGCACATAAACACTTACGTAAACCAACTTGCAAACAGGTATCTTCAATTCTTCAATACCTATATGACTTAGTTACCTTGTGTTGTTTAGATTGTTGTTTCAGTTGTAGTAGTCGTGGTCTGTAAAGAAAAGTTGCTTAGTAAATTGAAACCAACCCCATCCATTAAAGGACTAATCAAACTAGTTTGCATACACCATTCTCATTCAATCAGTTGCAACTTCGACTGCTAAGAGGCACTCCATTGACGTATTGTTGTTCTGATTGTTGCCACTTTTCTTGGTGTTGCTGTTAAAATTTACGAATTACAATATTGTAATAATTGCAAGGAATAAGGAAATGAAATGTATTCTTAGCGTACCCTCCTAGGACCTTGTTATAACTTAGTAGGATTGCCCTGTCATCCATGTTTAAAGATATCCTGCGAAAAATAAAAAATATTTTTTGTTCTAAACCTGTCATGTGACCTTTATAGGTCAGAATCAGAATTTTAAAATGTTGGCGACATAGGTCCGAGCAGGATAGTATATCTTCATTTTTAAGACCCCCAGACTGACCCAAAAATTGGGCGAAGGTGAGTTACAAAATGATGGTATAGGAAAACACATGTAAAAGTTGACATGAATAATTTAACTTTATTCTCCATGAGAAAAATTGAGTTTTTCATGAAAGTACAACTCTATATGTTTAGTAGAATTTCTTCTTCTTGATGCAGATTAATATCGTATTATAATTTATACGAAGCTCCATTGCATTAACCTCACAGAAATCAAGCGTTCAGAGTTTTATTATATCCAAATTCGAGATAAATCAAACTGTACCTGCAATTTATACTAATCACAATTTTTAAATTACCAAATAATATCTACTGAAAGCTGTGCAGTTCAGCGGCACATTCTTTTCGTTCCGATGATGCTCTAACTTTTTTTCGTTTTCAACATGTCTGAATTCCTTCCGTTTGCTTTGGCTCCGATGAACAATAAAATGCTATTCACCTGAATCACTTGTACATACTTTTAACCACGTAGTAACTTAAATACTAACGCTTTCGATGACAGTCAAATCTGTAATACTACATAGGGTTTTAAATGGCAGGATATTTATATATGGATAGGCATAGAAACATTATAAATGTCAAATATAGCGAAGATGACGCACAGTACTTACTCATCTTATTCTTCGCAAGCATTGCCTCATTATCCTTAAGGAATGTATGTTGATAATTTGATTGTTTTTATGTTTGTACATGTAGACTTGATATTAAACTACCCAGCTACATAATGGTGGTTTATAGATCCTATTGTAGATACTATTTTCTGAATATACATGTGAGTCATGTGAGTGTCCATTTGTGCAGGTGAATTTCTTGGAAAGTTGATTTACCATCTGCGTCAGAACCCGAATTTTATAAAATGAAATGTTCATTGTCATCGATGAGACATGCAAAAAGTAGCGTCGTAAAAAACTGCTGGCCTTTACTATACTTAGATTACTAGAGTGAATCACGCACACCTGGCACTTTTGTAATGTACTAATGATTACAATGCCTGCAGAAATAGCTTCTGATAAGAATTTAAGAAGCAATTGTATAGTAGGTTTATAAGTACAAAGAGATTGTGAGTATTGCTAAGAAATTCTAACTTTGTAAACCATTTTGGCAGTTTGTAACATTGAAGTAGCATTTATAATTTGTAATCTAAAGTTGTAGAGATATGTAGGTCATTAGCGAAAAATGTCTCAACGGAATTCACTTTACTTCCCATAGTTTATAGGAATGTTGTTTGTTTTCGCGGTAGAAGTACAAAGAATTAGGTATGTAAATATTAGTTAGGTGAATAAAATCTAGATCCACCCGAGTTGCAAATTCCTTGGGTAGGTAATCATATATTCAGACAGTTAGTATGACCCAGCCCTTGGTTTTTCCACGCTTGCAAATATATCATGATCAAGTAGGTGTAGGCAGTTGATTAGTTATCGTTTTATTAGTATAACACGAGCATAGACTGGAGAACCCACATCCTTCTCTATAAATCAAAATAGACAGGAGTGGAGAGTTTCCATTCCAGACTTGTCTATACTACCAAAACCGACGTGTCTGAAGTGCAGCTATACATATGGACATGTTTTAAGTGAGAATCCTTTAGATATGTAAAAGGAAAATATACAATCGAATTATTTATGTTTACTTATACATAATGTTATACTCATCAATTTGTAGTCTCCAATATTGCATGTGTAAATTCTATACTTTTAATGCCATAATTTGCGTTTGTTAGCTAAGACTAAGGAACATGGGTTGTTTTACACGCAGAATGTGTAGCATATTTTATGTATATTTATGTTACGAGCAGACATGCCTAATATAGCGAATAAAACTCATAAGTCATACGATTAGGCTTGGAGAGCCATTAGAGTAACATTTCCAATTCATTATTTATTTGCATACATCTGCATAATATCCTTCTCCTTATCACCACTAATAATCTATTGTCAGAAAGGGTTAATCAATCATCTCTCCTTAACATGACTATCGCATCACGTTCCTTTCCTATCTATCCCATAAGTAAACACAAATAGCTGGCTTTACATCATTTAGATTGATTTGGCTTCTATGCTCCTTGATTTCTATGTGTGTTTTTCATGTCTTTTATTGACAGCTAAGACGACGCTGATTTGAAGCTTGTTGTTAGCGATCGCAGATGAAGTTATACTAAAGGGCTTATGTTATCAACGGATTTTTCTGCGGTGAGCGTCAGCATATTAGATCAGCACTGTCATAGGACTTGTATAATAGTATCTTGGATGTCAAGTAAGCAAAAGTTATCTTAAATTAAGCTTTATATGCATAGCATGTCTGTATTCCTACATTCTTTACCTTTACCTTCATGTCTCTTCTCTAGGACAAAATCAACGAACGAAATGTCTCACCCTGAGCATTTAGAAAATGTTGATTCAATGTGTATTTAACTAAGCATCGTTTCAGCAATCAGGTTCTAATACGCCAGAGTTTTATGCACATGATTTAACAAAAAAACTGCAATAGAGATTTGAGTCAGGATTACAGAACAATTAGAATGGGTATAACAAATCATACTTTTTCTTAGATGTCTGCACAAGTACCTATAATTGTGGGGTACACAATGGTGCAATAATGGATGCTTCTTGATACATTGTAGTATCCTCGATCCAAGATACTAGATAAGAATAGCGAAATTGAAATCTTACGCAAATAAATGACAGAAAATCAATCAATGTGAGCAACCAAGGTCGTTTATTTGATACTATTCTTTCGTTTATGGCATTTTACAATTTTCATTGGGATTTTACATGGTAGATCTGAAAAAACTATTGAATGACAATTACAGCAACTGATTTGTATACAATTTGTATTGGGTAATTAGTGCATGCGGGTTTGTGCATGTGTCTTTTCTTATAATCTTGTCTTTAATTTTTAACATTTATTGCAATGCATTGTAAAATCGTGATACAATAACCAAATGTCACAAAGACATTAGTAAAAACATTTTAATTGATTGGGCAATCTTTGAAAAAGTACATTGGCAATATTGATTTATTGTGTATTGGATGTCTAGCTAATTTGTATCATTTTCTTCATTTCCTTATTATATTAGATGCCAAGTACACTACCACCATGGATGAAAAAACAAGGATAGCATTTTTACAAGTTTTTTGAATTGTAAAGTGTAACTGAATATATTTATGATATATGATAGAAACAGGATGTCGGCACTGTCAAAGTTCATCCTCCAACAAAAAATACAATACAACAAACAAAACACAAAATGGTCCATAACATAATAAAGGTGAGCAAAAGAGCAACTAACTACTTAACATCATACATAACATTCTAAATATTAAATCTCACAAAAACATGTAGGTACCTCATTTTTATGAATAGGTACCTCATACTATTAAAAGTGTTTATACTTACATGAAGGATTGCGAATCACTAAACCAGTTCTAATAGAAATTAGATTAGAAGTAATAACATAATTGAATTGTTATCGCATCGGTTCTTTTACAAAGGTAATCTACGCTTATTATCTACGAAGGTAGGTGTACGGACTAATATCGCCCATAAAATCTAAACTGCTGAGCATAAGTGAACTGTACGTTGTTGTTATGAGCAGAGGAGGTGAGGTGAGCTGATAATCACATTAATAAAGTTAATGGTTGATTCTACATGCTTATTTGCATTAATTTTACTGGACAAACGTGGGCATTATAAAATTAAAGAGCTAAGAATTTCATAAGGGCCTCGTGTATAAGTCTAGGATTAATAGTTCCATCCGCAGTGTACCTGACACCACGCAGAAATCCATTTTCATTGTTTAAAACTCCGTACTCACCGACGATATAACCATCTGGGGTTCTTTCCTCCACCCGGTATTTGCGAACATCAGCTCCCTCCAGTACATACCCGAATTTTTTGCCAGATTTCTCTTTTTCTGCATCAACGGCTGATGATGTGTCTCTACTGTTACTGTTTCTGTTCACTGTGCTGCTGATTCCTGATCTTCTCGGATTATTATTGTTATTACTACTTGAAATAGACTGTTTATTGTTATTATTAGTATAACTGTTAGTACTAGGTTTATTATTTAGAGATGGGACTGAGACTCTTCCCCCAACAAATGTGTGATCAACCTGTGGACTCAATTCCGGTAGCTCCCAACTATTTTTCCCGCCGTCGTTTTCCATTTCTTCGTCCTCATCTTCTCCCAACTGGAAAAACGACCCTTGGGAATTCTTTTCCTCGTCATCCTCGTCCTCCATGCTGACAATTGGTTTCTTGTTTTTTTGGTTTTCTGTCAACGACTGTAAAGTTGTTGAAGCGATTACTGTAGATTCTGTACTGCTACCTCCTCTAAATCGTAGGGAAGGATCAGGTTGAAGCCAAGAAGGTTGGGCGGGTTCACTCCAGACTTTGGCTGGTTCCCCCCAAACTTTCTCCGGCTCCCCCCATATTTTTCCCGGAGATCCCCAAATCTGGGCTGGCTCTCCCCAGATTTTCTCGGGCTGATGCCAACTGGCGGTGGAGGATTTTTGAGTTGTGCTCGTTATTTTCTGAGTCGTTGTTTTTTGAGTCGTACTCGTTGTAGGGGTATTTGTGGTAATTCTAGTGTAAGCTATTGGGTTATATATTTGTGAGTCTTGAATAAGAGCTTGGGCAATAGGAGAAACATTATTGGAGCGGGGAGAAGAATTACTAGTAATAATTGGACTAAGGCCACTTTTCCTCGGTGCACTGGAATTTTTGAGGGTGGCAACTGTGACAGCTTCTATGGCCGTCTCAGCAGGTTTTGGCTGATAAATCGGTCGGGCTCTTACTGGCAAAGGTCTCGAGTTTGTTATCACATGTTTGCTGCTCCGATGAGTATTTACTGCAACAGATTTCGTGTGGGTGACGACAGATACGACTTTGGCGTCCGGCCCGACGAAGCCTCTTCCATCGAGAGCCTCACTTTTATTATTATTACTATCTACTACTATAGTTTTCCTATTATTACTAGATTTCCTATTACTATTGTACGCGAGTTCTATCCTACTTCTGATAAGCTGAGGATACACCTGAAATCTCTCCACATTCTGAGAGTCACTCATTACAGGTGAATTATCATTGTCATTTAAACTGTCATCGTTCTCTCTAACACTCGCCCTCTCAGTCAATATCGACGACGATCTATTCTCTGCATTGGATTTACCAAATACGCGGTAAAATGCAGAGAAAATATCTTCATTGCTTTTCTTTGTTTTCACTATTTTTTCAGTGTCTTTTTTGTCTTGATTTTCCTCCTCTATTGAAACTGAGGAAGTTGATTCCGTTTTCACCGTTGTTGTTGGTGTAGTAGCTTTGGGAGTTGAAGTTGCTGTTTTTGCTGTAAATGTCGATATGCGTTTTGGACGGAGAAAATATCGCGAATTCTGTCCTCTAATAAGACTTCTATTCACTTCTGGAATTGTAGTAGCTTTGTTTGAAATAGGACTACTGCTGGAACTGGAAGGTTTTCCTGTCGTTGAAGAAGTAGAAATAAATTGAAAAGCTGGAAAACCGGAAAATTCCCCTTCAGAATCCGAAGAGGAGGAATACGAAGAGCTCACAATCACACGGACAACCATACTGGTATTTTTATTATCAGTTTTAGATCCGAATTCCGGATTTTCTGTGTTTATCTCCGCACTGCTGTTTATTTTTGGTTTGTTTTCTAGCCTCTCCTTTGAATTCCAGACTTCAGGCGTTTCTACTTCCAAAGGCCGTGAGTCTATCGCCGGCACAAGGCAGCATAACAAAATCATGAGGAAAATCACAGTCTGCAATATCAAAAAGACCATTTTATTGTTACAATAATGACTCCAGCCTTGCATCATGTCTTCTTAAAAGTAAGTAAAATATATTTAAAAAGATCTATCTTGGATATACAATCCTAGTTCGTATCATTAAAAATGAATCACTCCATTAATTCTTTTATTGCAGAAATTGTCCGCATTCTGTATTCTATTGTCTCCAGGGCTGATTTAATCTGAGGGCAAAATGATTTCGAAAAGTTCTAAGTTCTCTTTAGAAGCCGGTGTTAGTGAGCCGCATTAATTTGCATAAAGGGCAAATAATATTTCGACAGCTGTTTCTTTGTCCTATCCCTTCCAATTATCTCTTATTAAGGTACTTGTACGCATTACCACTACATATTACAAGCTATCAGCATTAGTATTAAACCAAGATCAGATGAAATGACTATAATAAATACTTGATCTAAGGTATGCATGTCGAATCACAATAGAACGTCCTAGCAAAGCACCCGAGTGGAGAGTCGACCGCTGCAAGTCAAATGAAGTGAGCTACCTAGAATAACCTAAAGACAGAAAAAAATGCACATGCCATTAAAAGTTATGTGCGAAAATGTTACACCCAACCCAAAGGAACGTACTTCAACCTTAGTAACCTAGCTTTAAATGTGATCTTATCATCTCATCCGTTTATTTGACTGTCTCTACATATTATGTCTATCCTTGCCAATTTGCCAATAGCAATAATAGTATCGGCTATAATAATTTAACTATTTTATACTCTTGGGATTCAATTGTGTTTGTTAATGTTTATATAGAGACTTGCATAGAAAATGCTTTGACTTGGATTTCGCTTCGTCACATTGTATTCGCTTTTGCGTATTCAGCCGGCTGGCCTTGACAAAGTCACAGAGTTTGCTATTATTTCACATGGAATTTGTTCCCCGATGTATACACGAACATTTTTTACAGACTGAGCTGTGGTTTCCTTTCGTTGGCAGTGTGATAGTGATACAATTCTCCCTACCGATCGTATTGGAGCAGCTCGTGATCTCTGCATGGAGAGATCTTTTGACTTAAACTGAACTTGACTCCACTGGGCTGAACTGAGTACTCTTTTATTTTCTGTATGACAAGAAGGATGGTTCGATACAAGATCTATGTACTTATGCAAAAGATACTTGTTTTCCACTATGTACTACAAATACAATTACAATCCTTCTATACTCACTAAGTAAACCATGTGTTCTTCACACTAAATGAATCTTAACTAATAGCATTACATATTGCTTTCGTTTCGTTATTTACATCGAGTTATGTTCTCGTGCGCATTTCGCTCTTTTGGCCATTGTTCATCTGCCTATTGTAAAATTGCCACAGATAGACAACAGTGGGCAGAACGCTTTATCACTACTTCACAGAAAAGTATATAGGAAGGCAGACCCATAATGTTTTTATCAATGTCTTTTCTTGTAAATAAATTAAGTAATTTAAATATACAAGCAAAAGGTAATTGTGAACAAAAGAAATCTCGAACCCAATCAATGCTAATGTTTCTCTGATGCATGTGTTGCACTTTTTAGACTTGACAGTGTACTTTTCCATTAGTTTATGAGTTTTCTTGACGCAATACTTACAACCAAAGGCATTGCTGTATTGGTGTCAATCTGACAGGTACCTACTGAGTCTACAGAGAATTCATGCAATTCCCTTCGTTGACAATTGGGGAATTACACGCTTAATATTTTTCTGTTCACGCCCGATGACAGGAAAACTTGCCTTTTTTGCACCAATATGTTTGCATCTTGCTAGTGTCGTGGGGTGATAAACAGTCTCAATCTTCCTTCTTGATTTACTATCCTCTCAGGGGGTCTAATTCCTAATCCTTTTTCTATTGTTTCAATTCAAACTGAGGAATTAACTTGATTTAATGAATTTTACAAGTTTTTATGCAACCCTTGATTTCAAACATGTTTACATCTGCACAATTTAACCAATTGTATTGTTTGTAATTGGGAATAGATTCATTTCACACCTTCCAATGTCAATGTTCATTGTTGAATACTACCTATGATCTTGGATATATTTAGAGGAAACTGGTGTTTCCTCCCTGATGCCATTCTTCTTGAACTACTTCCTATGTACAAAGATATAATTAATGACATGCAGTAGCTTACGACTTTTTAATTGCTGAATAAACTCTAGTTTATAATTATCATAATGTATGATTGTTTTGTTAGGTACTCAAGACGGATAGTTACAGAAAAGTGTCTGAAAATTGTAATGTGATCTATTAAATGTACTTCCTCCATTGGTTTTGATTATCTGCACTTATTTAAAAATGAGGAAACAATTTGATCGTAAAGTTGTCAGTGGAACACCATTTATGTAGAAAAGATGATGTTAATGACACAGCAAATGACTCTAAGTAGATTCGTCAATGGGTTTTTGATGTTAATGAAAAACATTATAAAGGTTGGAAGTTGATTAATAGGACATATAAATTTAGCTATACAAGGAGACGACACAGAATGTCCAAATAAAGCCTTCGCCCGATGAATATGTCAAAAAAGAGTAGCATAAAAGGAAAAGGATTTCTGTCCATCAAATGTATAATAAATGATAAAGGAGTAATAAAATAGGAATAAAACATCTTTAAAAAAGCCTTCGCTCGATGAATATGTCAAAAAAGAGTAGCATAAAAGGAAAAGGATTTCTGTCCATCAAATGTATAATAAATGATAAAGGAGTAATAAAATAGGAATAAAACATCTTTAAAGTAGAGTACGGCACAGACAAGGCAGTGCCGACATTTTTAGACACAGATTTGCCAAGAAAAGTAACTTACAAAATGGGATAACAATGGAAGCAATAGTAATAAGTCTGCTAAATAGGTATTTTACAGCGATTAACATTAGCGTTTATGGCAAAGCTCGATAAGGAATCAAAGGTGAACTCGAGTCACTCATTGTGTGCATGTTAATAATAAAATGTAGGCAGCCAAGTGAAGCCTGGCAAAAAGGTAGCGTGCAAAGCAGACAAAGCACATGTAAACAAACATTATTTAACACAATTTAAACCGTAATGGTTGAACAGCCACATTAAAAATGCATTTTTTCCCTGCTGCACTTATTTCTTTAGAATTGGGATTGAATTCAGTTGACTAGACTCCTAATGTCTATACTAGTGTACATAAATTACAGCAGACAGAAGGAAAAGTAAAGCTATCAAATCTCCTAAACAAAGTCAAGTCCAACTTCAACCTCAAGCGTTATCTCTCTACATCGAGTAGTAGAGTTGAATAGAATGGGAAGGCAAGGCATAAAAATTGAATCAGCATGAACTGAATTGACAATAAAATAGAGTCTCTCTCTACACAATAATATAATCTAACACTGATTCAAATCTAGTCAACCCAAGTGAGGACGCAGAGGGAAATGCTAAAGTTAAGCACAGCAAAAGTTAAGCAAGTCAACCTAATAGAGCCCAACCAAACCCAAAAGGAAAAAATAGGAGAATGCTCAAGAAATGAAAAGAATGTTGTGCTCTGCCCTTGAGTTCACTTGAGACGAGATTTGAGTTGAGGTAGTATAGCATTCAATCTTTTCATTGCATTGCCTCCCTCAAAATCTTAAATCAAATCAAAGGAAACTAAGAAAATCACTTGCATTCCTCAAATGTTTTCTTTTACGGTTACGATACTCGTTTCTTCGCAGGGCATTATTGTAGTCTGTATGTTTATCTGACTTTAGTTAGCATTCAACCCCTTCCCTTTCAATGCAAATGTTGCTACTATTAATCTAATAAATCATGCTATACACAACATGACTACTGTAATAATCTCCAACTTGTAAATATTTACATCGTGCTGAGAACACGATACTGACAGAACTGAAAAAATATTTATTGCCATGTACAGGAATTGTGATCATTGTTACTCATATTTGCTACAGCTACAATAATATTCTGCGAACATTTGCAATGGTCCATAAAAGAATCGCTACTTCGACACAGATCACTAAACAGCAGGCGGATATCTGTACATTCACACTTGTGGAATTTTCCAATTCTATCGTTTACTCATTGACTACGGATTATGTCATTAATTTTTCAGCATAACTCTGTCTTCTTGCATGCAATTTACGCATTATCAGACTAAAACGAACTCCCGAAGTAAGATTACCTATGGATTATGGGAAATAATAATTAAATTATGATTTGTATTATTGTGGTGTGACTTTGAGTTTTCCGTGTGAATCCCCATTGTCAATTGAAGATATCTTCATTTTTACTTTAAAATTGGAGAAGATGACTATCTTTCAACTGATAACATTAGTACAGTCATAAATAAGTACACAAAGCACAACTTGCATTGTTGCGTCATAGTGTGATTGTGTGGGTTACATCATAAGTTAATTACTGTATATTTGTTATTGTTTTTTGGATTTTTTACAGGAATTATCTTGACCACAAGAGAAATACCATCAATATCAAATCGTAAGAATATTTTTACGTCTTTACAGAGAGGTATGCAGTGTGTCAAGATTTGTGTTGGATCTGCAATTGTAATGTAAGCTTTATAATCGAATTATTAACCTTGAATCACAATGAGTTAATTTTAGCAGGAAACGATTAGTATCAGCAGATCATCCGTGGTCACACATGTTTATCATTATTAAGATTGAGACTTATTTATTAGGGTTTGATTATTTGCTGTTACAATGAAAAGTTTGCTTATCTCAATATTAGATCGTAGAAGACGCCAGAACTCTGTAGCCACAGAGCCAGCCAGACCAGGAAAAGATTGAATGAAATAGTTAATGATGATCATTAGTTTGTCTTACGGAGTATCATTTAGCACAGAAAGTAAATTACAGATGATTCGGAAATAATAATAGTAGTTACAGATATTGTTTGAGATAAAATGCATCTCTGTCTAGGTATTTTGTCTCGGAAATTGAGTCTGGACATGAGATTAAATAATAAATTAAGGTATTAGTAGATTACGAAACGTGGTATCATTGTTTATAGAATTAGTGGAACTATGTATGTGTGTTTATGACATGAACATTAGCTTAGTATGTTATAATATCTAAGGAATTTTATTGTTGTTCAAATGCACGTGATTGCATGAACAGGTACCTACAATCAGTAAGCGTATACTTATACAGCAAAAAGGGAAAAATGCAAATACATTAATAAGTGCAGCCCTTAACATAGCAATTGTGACTAAATGCAATTGTATATTGTATTCCAATAGCCAAACCAATAATAGTGTGTCTAGGTAGTTTTGTAATTATACTCTAACACGATTTAAATGTCAAGGTAAATCAATTAAAAAGCTAATTAAGTCTAATTCACCATTTACAGTGGAGGCATTGAGAGGGATTTGCTTGCTACTTGTATCGTTGTCGTGTGACTAAAGCTATCTTTTCACAATCTGACTTTACCTTCTATTTACTTGTGGAATTACAGATACTTTTCCATCAGACACCTCTTACGTGTGCCGCATACGTCTCCCTTTTAAATATCTCCATTGAATAACACTAATATCGAGTCACTTCTTGAAGAAGGTGAGATCTTGTCAAAATTATCAAGAGAATGGAGTACTAACTAAAGTAGGATGTAAGATGTACCTCTTGGGCGATAATCTTAAGACATGCTAATCTTTGTTTAAGTCATGCATGTACGCGTAATGTAAATTTTTAATAAACTGTACGAAAACAATTAATACACCTGTGTATCGAGTATTGTTAACTTCCTTTTTATCTCCAAGTCTCAAGATGTCTTAACAAACTGGACATGCCTGTAAAGGATCTGCTTCCCTTTAGTCCTCGATATTATTAAGTTCCTATTCTTTTAAACACAAATGGTATTACATTTGGATCAAATTGCAATTCCGTAATTATAACCGAGTTTGTGGAATTGCATAATAATTACTGATGAAAGAGTAACTTTTTAATGGCTAACCTACTTAAATGAAAGACTGACTGTGCTATATAGGAAATGCACTTTGCAGATTCATTTAAGGTTGTCAACATGACAGTGATATTATTGCAGAATCCTCCCATTTACTTCTCTGGGTCCTAAATCTAGAATAGTCGGTAGTTTAAGTCAAGACAAGACAGAACGGAATGGTGCAGAGCACAATGTCACGAAATGGACAAGAAAAGGGATTGGAATAGGAACTGCAAGGTTAGCAATTATTTTATCACGGACTTTTTTGCTTATCACATGAAATCACGATCTGATCACTGATCTCCTCCTCATATGATCTGATCTAATCACCATCAGAAAAAGTCAAAGCCCAGTACATTACTTATCTACCCACTGAATTACTGATATCTTCTATTTGCACTACATTATTAAGTTACGGGATACTATTTCATAGACAGCTGCTCTATTAGTAAATTTTAAAATGTTCAATTTATTTCTATCGTTTAATTTTAGTAGATACTTTATGGGAGGAATCAAGAAATCTGTAGGTATAGTAGATCATAATATTTTATTATCATTAGTTTGAAATGATGCCCAAATGATAATAATAGCTTATTTATGCCATTAGTACAGAATTAAAGAAGTGAAGCCTCGAATGAAGAATGGAATGTGAATAGAAAAAAATAATTACACTGATTATCAATGTGATATTGTAGAGATAAGATCCGATATATCTATAATGCCTAGGCTAAATAAGATTTTGATAATGTCTAGTATGAATTTCTTGTTTGGGTTGACAAAAAAGTTTAGTGTAGCTCCTGACTTGACAAACATCGAGTTAACTTCTGTTATGGACAATAAATAAGGTAATCGAGTAGGTTGGAATTGTTGGACTAAATATATGGGGGGCCTATATAAGTTTTGTATATAAGATAATAGGGAACAATGAGGATGGAGACTAAGTGTTGTAGCATACCATTATGTGTAAGGTGAGAGAAAGAAAAAGTGATGCAAAGTTGAGCAATTTAACAATATTTATGAGTGTTTACAGCGTGGCCACTATGCCTTGGTCTATCCATAAATAAGATTTTTTGTCATCATCAATCTGGCTCAATAATTTGATTAATGAGGCTATTATATCTCTCGGACAAATTACTCTGGGCTAATAGATCTATTTATGTTGCAGTTTCCTATTAAGATTAATGGAGTCAGCTCGCAGATTGGTTTCAGTCCTGAGACTCTAGTCCGAAGATACTATATAATACTACGAGAATCAGACTTACTTTATTTGTAAATAATATAATACTATTTCAATTGATTTGATTGATGGTCAATGTCTATTTTCAGTCTGTGCAGCATTCCCTGCATTGTTCACTAACTATGGCACTTGTTTAGCACAGTTTATTGCAATGAGTTTCGACCAAATTGTACCGACATAATTATAATGTACACAAATTGTTATGCATAATAATCATAGCTACTACATATTTGTTACTATATCTGAAAGGTACAGTAAGATGTCTTCAGGAGGTTGTTTTCATTCTAATGGGACTTGTGCTTTATAGTGTTGGCGTCTGCGGATGATTTTTTCACACCTTTCGTTTCATTGGATTGCCTTGCCTATCATACCACTACAATATAGTCGACAGGACACGGATCCATATTCATGCATGCAAACCAAATATTATTGAATCCTTTAAGGATGTTGTTTTTTCATCATGCACAGATACTTGCGTATCTAATTACATTGTACTGGCAAATCAATTTTTGCACAAATTCATGAGCAACATATTATGGTAATAGCAATATTATTATAATTAGATGTCTACCGAATTGCTAGCGACCTTTTCACAATCATTTTCATGAACTAATTACTTCATCTATTATTTGAGTTTACCAACTCTAATTTCGGATTTGAAATAGTACCTATTTACATATAGACAATGTTTGGGAGAAATAAAATCTACTTCCTCTTGTGATGCGCAAAATATTATGGTGTCGCAAAAAAATACTAGCGTCCAAATATTGAATTTCAGGCATAAAAAATGAAAATATAACCCACCTTAAATAACCGATGGCTGAATAACTCCCAGGGTATCATTTTGAAGTACCAGTGTGGATAAATGACTTGAAAGCTCTCAGAGCAAAAACAAAGGAGGAAATGGCAATATCAAAGCTGATTATCAGGATCAACAGGATAAGAACTTGGGTGTACAGCCAGAATTAGGCACTTTTGTTCCAAAGATCGGAATTCTAAGAGCGAGCATCCTATTATTTTCAAAAAAATGTCCGAATTTTGTTAGAAAATATACGTAGGATCCACGTCGCCATTTACTGGGTGAATTAGAGATGACCGGCTTCCTTCGTATGGCACTGTCGGAGTGTTTAGCAGTTGTTGAGCTTCAACTCAATCAGCAATCACCAACCAAAGACAAATGGTAGGTACGGAAAATTCCATGTCGTAAATTAACGGAGCACTTTTCTCTCGCTGGGATTTGGCGGAGAGAGAGAGGTTCAATGGAGTGGTGCTCTTGATTTTGTATTATGCAACTCGTTGCCTTTCTATTGACAGGATGTATGTATTTAGGTGTAGGTAAGGAGAGCAAAAATTACGTAAAGTAACCGTTAAACTAGACGAGGAATGTATTGTAAGTGCAGCACAGGAGACTGACTATTCTATGTCAAACGAGCCTGTGTTGTGTGTAGGGCGAATGTATAGGTAAACAGGCAAGTCCACTAAATCCAAGATCGTGAACATGAGCTGAAACTGAAAGGATTGCAATTCACAACAGTTCAATTGAATAGAATAAAAATCTCATGCTGATCTTTGGTGGTGATGCTGAAAGCTGGAAGCTGCGAGAAGGAATAGCCGATGTGATGTGATGATCTGATGAGACGAGAGGATGGAGACTTGTCTTCTGCACTCTAATCTCTCCCAATGAATATGTAGGTAGGTAGGTAGTAGGAGAATAGGTACATGCCAAGAATCTTAACTTTTTACCATCCATCTCCTACTCCATAAGAGTCGTAGGAATGCTCGCATAACATCCTCCTACTTAAAGCTAACATTAGACCATCATTAATATCTAGTATTATAAAATATTGCGTTATTATCTCCCTACGTACAATCCGCATCACAATAAGTATCGTATTAGATAGGTGGACCAATTATTTAGCTAATCGTACGTGGGGAATGCTCACATCTATCTATAGTAACCTGATACAATGTTAAGCGAGTCATACATACATATCCCATATAGCTATATATATTATTCTGTGTAAAGTTCTGTAATAATGCTCAGGAATGTGTAGGTATGTGTATCAGGGAGTTTTGTTGTGCAGCATTCGATATTTGCTTTCAGGTACGTGTGAGTATGTATGGAACGCGAGCGAGCGAGGCTCGTCGTATTACTAAAGCAAACTGACATGAAACCAAAGCCAAGAAAATCCTTTAAAGAATGTAATCCTGCCTAATATGTTATGTTACGTATGATAGGATGTGATATGCTGGCCATACATTCAATTTCATCAGCTTAATACTTGAGATTGGTAAATATACGTAAGTCTTCAGTGTACAGAGTAAGTGTAGCTGCTAAAAGGATTTTTTCCGGCAACACCTTGCTATGCTTAATAGTGAAGTAAGTGAAGGTATGCCATTAGCTCCTGGCAATCAACCTCTATACACAATTGGCCATACATATAGGCTCTGCCTAGAGTTAAGTATGCATTTACCTTAACTTACCTTACCTACAGTATTAATGTAGTTGCATAGATTTTGTGAAATGAATGCATGCAAGCTTTATTGCTGGACTAGAGTCAGATGCATGAATTAATTTATTGTGCTTTAGAGATTACTTAATGTTTTAGCTCTAGTTCAATTCTTTTAATTGCATTGTAGCGATTGAAACATTGAAAGAGTATGAAGTAAAGACGATCTCTCAATTTTTTAGTTATTAATTTAGAAAAATTAACTTCTAATTAATCAATTTGATAAAATTGTGCGAAAATAAACTGTGTGAATGTGACTATTTAATTCGAAGATTAGTGACCAATACGGCTAGGAAAGTGGAGGTGGAACTCCAGAAAGACAAACTAAATCAAATATTGCTTCGAAGTATAACTAGAACCTGAATTTGAAACAACTTGTCATTTTGGATCAGAAGATATTAAAATCCATGATGGAAGCTGGTTAGTCTGAAGCTGATTGTGATGCCAAATTTGACATTATCCAAGAGTATCGTGACAAGGTACGAGATGCTATAATAGTTATCGAATGGTCATGCCCCTCTTCAAGTCAGTCAAGAGTGCCTGTACCGTCAAAAGTTTTGATGGAGCCCGTTAGCCGGAACCGTAATTTCAAACTTTCGAAAATTGAGCTCATAAAAGAATGGCTCGAATCCTGGTACCAATTTTAAAACATCGACAAAGACAAGTCATAAATTTGTATCTATTACAAGCAATGGAACAAGACAGAAGATTATGAGATCGCCAATAGTTATCCAGCTACCGAAGAAAATTACCCAGACGCAGTTGAGGCTCTAAATTATCGTTTCGGACGAGAACATCTTCTCCTTCGGGTTTACATTCGTGAATTGTTGAAGCTGGTTTAGTCTTCCTTAAATCTTGCAACAGCGGATCCCAGAACATGGTTATTCCCCTTTGTAGAATCAAGCCTTCAAGAAAAGACTACGCGCATGGCAGATAATTGAGCCCTCCAGAAGGAAGGAAGCCCGGCCAGACTAAAAGGCCCCATTCGCCCTACCGGCCCCACCCATCATTTTAGGTTAGATTATGAAAAATTAGGTTAGGTTTTTCGGGGTGGGGCGGGTGGTGCGGCTGGGGCAAGATGGGGCCTTTTAGTCTGACCGGAAGGAAGCCATCGATTATTTGATGTATTTTATTAAAACGGGAGCCCAAAATGAAAGCGAATTTCTCTTGCTTAAGCCTAAAGCTTCTAGAGTAGAACGCTTTACTTAGGAAAGCTTGTTCTCACTGTCTAAATTTAGTTCATGGATGTAAGGAAGAACTGTAAGGAATTTGTTAGACGCATTTTGTGTAGCAATGACCATTTTGTGATCAGGTGCCGTGAGCATCAAAATGACAACATCTAGCTCTGCATTGCTTTATGCAGGCTGCAGAGGATGTACAGTGATAATGGCACAAATTTTGTAGGTGCCAATAATCTTTTTGTAGAACCGGATTGAGATGGAAGTCAAGAAAATACCGGACCTAGTGAAAATTTAATTCATGGATCTTTTGGACTAGGACCTCTTAAGGAAATCTCTAGAATATAGGAAATTGAACGAGATACAGTTGGAGACATGTCTGTGTGAAGTAGTCTTTGAGTCTTTGAGAGGTCGTTGATTTATGTAATGGAGGATTCTGAAGATCTTATCTCTTTGACACCCTCCATGTTCATCCACGACATTCAGACCTGCGAATTTCCGGAAGAAGAATGCTTCAATGCTAAAAGATTACAAAAAATATATCGAAACCTAGCCTAGATGAGGCAACAACTGCGGTCTCGTTTTCGATCGGGATACCTAACATTTTTAGTCCTCTTGGTGCACCAAGAATAGACTAGGAAGTCAGAAGTTTACGAGGTATTGATTCCCGGTAACTGATGGGAATTTCTGCGGGAAAGCTGATTCGGCCTCTTTAATGCTTGCATCGTTTGGAAGTAACCGAGACGGAATTGTTGCCTAATTGAGACCAAGGGAATGTGAAGAACCCGGGACAAATAGAGAAAATGATGGGGAAGGATGTTATTCGTTGAGATCCGGCAGAACAGCAACTCCCGATTAGTTCAACGGATAATTTTATTTAAATAAACATTTTATATGATCTTTTGTTAGATAAATCTCACAAAAGA
>JABASH010000911.1:0-31657 GCA_019776445.1 Tomocerus maximus
CTTCTAAAGTGTCAACATGACGTTACACTGCTTCTAAAGTGTCAACATGACGTTACACTGCTTCTAAAGTGTCAACATGACGTTACACGGCTTCTAAAGTGTCAACATAACGTTACACTGCTTCTAAAGTGTCAACATAACGTAACACTGCTTCTAAAGTGTCAACATAACGTAACACTGCTTCTGAAAGAGGGGTGGACACACACACACACAGAGACATACTCCCGTAAATTATAATATAGTATAGATTCATGTGTGCGTAATACAGAATGGAAATTCATTAAAAATAGTCTCAAGGAGAATGTGTGATTTTTCTTTAACATAAAGCTTGTTAATGAATGTATGTGAAATAACATAGTAGGTACTTATATATTATGCTAATATTATGAAACTACGAAAAAGTATGAATGACTAGTATCGAGATCTAAAATAAACTGAAATTGGGTCGTTTAGTGTTAGTATTTACTTGCTCGATAATTTGTAAGTGCTCAAACGGACAAACAAGTTTTATCATTTAATAAATCAATTTGGTTTACTTTACAACTAAACTAGAATACTTTTGTGCGATACTATTCCGAATTTTGGCACGATACGTATAAATATTTTGTTGCGGGCTATACGTGTTTTCCTTTCTTTGATATTGTTTTCATGACTTTTGCAAAGAAAATCGCAAATAGTTGAATGAAGTGGCACCAAAATGGATTGTAAAATACATTGTTTCAAGTATTTATCAGTTTTGAGTTTAAATTTCAAAAAATGTTCTTACGCTACTCCTTTTGATATACTGAATACATGCATAGATATAATTGTGAGATAACCTAATTAACCTATTAGTTTGTGCGTAATAATAAAATTAGAGAATGAAGCAATAATAATTGTAAACATTGCTGCTACCATCGTCATTGGTGTTTTTATAGTGGAAAGTAATAATTTTAGAGATATCTTTGAGTAATAGAAATTCGAGAGTAACTGGAGGCAATGGAAGTTGTTTTATAAGGCCTGCAAAATTGTCCTTTCTTTCCAAAGCTGCCTTAGAGATAGTTTCCCGAATAGTAATTCTTGCCAAGTTGGCCAATTTCATGGGTCCTGTAATTGAGAATGTCATTTCAGTGTGTCTGAAGTGGCAAATGTAATGAATGCGAGGACAATGAGAAAGGTAGATCCAACTAAGAGTATCCGAGTTGGAAATAATGGATTCGTATAGTCTTTTATGCTGCTCATACTCCTCTATATCTTTTATGAACAGACTCTTAGAAATCAGACATTTACACCTATAGTTATATCTGAGGAGTGTGAGAAGACATTGATTTTTCATAGGGAATATTGAGGAATCTCTCAGAGCTGTTAGAAAAGGGCAGACGTTCTTTGTTTTGTGTGAAGAGCTTCCATGAGTCATCTTTTCAAGGAAAAATTCCAGTATCTCGAAAGCATTCTCTACGACAGCTTGAAAAATCGCATCGTGTCTGTGTAAACAAAACATTTACTTATGTAGTTACATATTATAAAAGTTGCTGGATTCGCTTCTTCCTGCAGTAGTGTTGAGACAGTTATATCTATAACAGTGGGTGGGTGGATAGTGATAACGCTAGATGTATACATGCCCATCATGTCCTGAAAGAGGATCATGAAAAATATTTATTGTGTAAACACTCAGCGAAGCAAGGAAAGGGAAACGACGACTTACCCATAGAAATTAGTTCCTTTTAAGTCCGCTCCATTGTCCATTAGCATACGAACGATTTCAAAATTTTTGTAGCGAGTCGCAGTGATTAAAGGGGTTTCATTTCTTCCGTTTTGTTTACTTTTTCGGTTAGGATTTGCTCCTTTACTCAATAAAAGTTTGACAATACTCGGCAAATTCTTTGTGATAGCTGTTGTTAACAAAGTGTCGCCTCTAAATCTGACATTTGGATTTATTCTCCCCGAAATCAGACTTGTCAGTCTAGTGGGGTCTCCATCCTTAATGGCAATGTATGCCTCCCAGGATCCAATGTTATTTCCCATGTCAACAAAATTTAGCGGATCTTCGGAAACTTTCCTGAATGGAAAGAATGGTTTTAGTCCAATAATCTCTTTTGGGATGGTAAAATAAATAGAAATTGTAGTTGCAGTTGATTTTTTGTAGGAAAGGAGAAGTTCATAGAAGACGACAGCGTTTTTTTGTGTCTATTATGCGAGTCGTCGCATCCTATCCTAGGGTGCTTTAGATATATAGCATAATGTACTATATGGATATGGTATTAGCGAGGATGGTTTTTTTTATTATAGAGATCACAAAGTGTGGAAAAACAAACTTTGCCCTAGTTGGTGTTAGTTTACATTTACATTCTTGATGTGACTGTAGCCTCTTGAGAATGTCTTTGCTCATGTGTGTTTGGATTGGACAGTGTGTTTCTGTGTGTCTGTCTGTCAGACATACTGTGATTTCTCACTTTGTTGGTTGGCTTCCCTGTGTTTGTTTCTGTCTTATTTTTGTTCAACAAGGTTGGTTATTTTCATGTTATCTCGGTAGTTCTAAGCTCCAGGACCCAACCAACTAAAAACTTTGTACTACGATGCGAAATTGGGATGTTAGAACGTAGAAACGATGTAATAATATTAGTAGCATACAAATGGTATGAAATGTCTGCGAGCCTTATGATATTACATTGCCCTGGATGTCGGAATTACACCGGTCACAGTCACACAATCGGTTCTTTTAGTTTGGTTCAGTCACTCCTTGTGCTACCAGTTAGGTAAGGATCAACGGTAAAACTCAACATGCTCTAGATACTGCAGTATCAAATATTGAACTGTTTTCTTCAATTTCGTGTTATGCATACCGCTTGTTCTTCCACAGTGTATTATATTGTAGTAGATTGTATGTTGAGCAACACATTTAATGTTGATAGAAATACTTGACTTGTACACACTAGGCAAGACAAATAGGTATGCATCTTCTACTAAAACTAAAATGTGCTGTGTTGGCAATGAAAGCTTGCGAACTACTTCAAGACTTGAACATTTTCTCGACACTCGCTCTTACAGCTTCGGTGTTGCAACTGTAACTAGAGAGCAAGCTGTAATTTTTCTTTTCTTACTTCGGTAACTTACAAACAGGAGAGTTTATAGCAAGACACCGTTTTCCTTGACTCGGCTCTCTGTAAAGTGAAACCTACTTTATATCTTGAATACTAAATACTACTGGGACTTAATACAAAATATAATACTAGTAGACAGGAATTTCTGCATAATATATATTACTTGAACATCCTGCATACCTATAGTAATTTAGGTGGTCTTCGGTTGAGCAAGATGTGCAACCTCCAGCTTCTCATGTATTAAATATTCTATTTTTAGATTGAAAATCGGGATATGACGATGACTACGAAGAGGATGAAAAGGGAGAATTTTTAAGGCAGGAATTTCCTCCTCGGAACAAGCGAGCCTTCCTGTCCTTCTTCAACCGAATTCACTTTTATTTCTCCGTTTCTTCACCTACATACAAAATCCGTCTTACTTTTAATTCAACATACACCTCAATCATGTTGCTCTTCCTTCCTTTTGTGAACGTGAACTACAAGAACATCAAAAGATAACTCTGCATACCTATCTGTTCGTAAACAACATTCTCTCAACTCCACAGCTACCTGTGTTGAGTAGGACTAAGCTCTCTCAAACAATGAGTAAGTTTATTACCACATCTTACCGACAAACACATTGCTTTTTCATTTTATCCCACAAATCTGGCAATCTCACTTGGTTTAACAAATTAACTCTCTTGCAATGTTTTCGGGGTTTAGAAGGAGAGCTTACAAAAAAGTTTTCAAATAATTACCTACCCTTTAACAACTAATTTTTCATTTCTTTCTTCTCCTGAGAATGACATTAGTACAGCTATTAAAAAATTATAGTTTTCAATTGAATGATATCTTGTCGTAGTTTATGTTCTACGTGGTGTGATAAAGTTAACGTCAAATGGTGGGGAAACAAAGCTGAAAGACTGTTGGGAGTTTGCCAGTTGTAAATGAATTTAGGATTTGCAGTAGTGTAAGTAATTGTGAGCCGCAATGTAATTACTTGTCCTGTTGTGTGCCACGAATGTTCTTTTCTAGAGGAATGAACTGAACAATTCATTAGTTGGACTTACGAATAATAGAAACAGGAGAGAGAGAGAGGTGATTGTTTATTTATTTCTCACATCGTTTATGTATTTTCAGATCCAGCTCATCATCATCCAGGAGTCTCACTGGGTCCGTTGCCTATCGGGATGGTGGCAGCCCATGGTGCAGGTATGTTTTGTGAGTGTACCACAATGAAATTAAATATGTATGGCATATAGACAGCTAATAGTACTAGTTACTCTTAACACTACATGGACAGTTGTCAGTATTAAATAATGCACACTACAGGGAAGTAGAAGCAACTAATGTGATTAATTATTTACATTGAATAGTGGGCGGACCTGTGGGAATTGGAATAGGAGTACCAATCATGGCAGCAGCGTCAATCGCTCCGCAGCCACCTCCACAGCAGAAAAAAATGGTCTCCCCTGATTCTTCTGACGATGGAAAAGATAAATGCATCGCTCACAGTTTGAGCCACAGACCGCCATCTCCGATATCTCCTCATACATCCCACGGACCCTCACCGAATCATTTGAATTGGCCAAATTCAATACTCCCTAATATACCCGGTATGAGCTATCCAGTGATGGGAATGGGAATACCGCCTCCCTTACTAGAACCGAATATGCTCTATGGAATCATTAGTGCTGTTAATGGACAGGATATGAACCATGCTCATGGGCACACCATTGTCAATGTTCCCAATCCCACGAATAATCCTGCTTTGACTATCCCTAATATTCCCAATACTACAACGCCTACAGCAGGTTCACCGGGTATGAATGTCGGTGTTTCTCCAGCCACCGGAATCCATAATCTTCCTCCACAACCTCAACAAACAAAAGAAATCATCCATTGTAAATCTTGTACTTTATTCCCGCCAAATCCATCTGCTCCTCCGCCAACGACAAGAGAAATACCCCCAGGATGCAGAACAGTTTTCGTTGGAGGATTACCTGAAAATGTTACCGATGAAATAATCAGAGAAATTTTTGAAAGATGTGGAGAAATCACTACTATTCGAATGAGCAAGAAAAATTTTTGCCACATACGCTTCGAACTTGATTCATACGTTGAACATGCTATATATTTGTCAGGGTACAGAGTTCGTATTGGTAGTAACAGTGATGCTGCTAACATTGGAAGACTGCACGTAGATTATGCTCAAGCTAGAGATGACCTTTATGAATGGGAATGTCGACAAAGACAATTAATGAGAGAACAAAGGCACCGTGTCAGAATCGAACAGGAAAGATTACTTCCGCCGAGTCCTCCGCCCGTCGTCCATTACTCCGAACATGAGGCTTTAAATGTCGCAGAGAAACTTAAAGGTATGTAGATTGTATTTGTAAATAGTGTGGTCTTATAGATATACTTATATACCTTACAATCCGCGTAGTTTCATATTATTTTCACGCATCTCAAGTTTCAATGAGCTCGATTTGTCAATTGCAGATGAAAGTTTTATCAAAGCCGTCCAGGTACTAATTACGTGGCTAGATCGAGGAGATTGTGTGAAAAGAAATGCTAATACTTTCTATTCCATGATTCAATCTACAAATTCCCATGTCCGAAGACTTTTGAATGAAAAAGCTCAGTATGAAGAAGAATTGCAGAAGGCCAAAGATTTGATGCAGCAGAGAATGCAAGGACTGCTAATGCAATGTAGGTTTAACATTCTCTTAGTTGTAAATATTTTGAGGAATGTTGTACTATTAGTTCTCTTTAACAACAATTGGATCCTGGTGTAATCATTGGAATTTGCTATTTTAAAACTTTTAGTCAGCCAAATTGAAAAAGTATTCATTGCAGCGTGCCACAAAAAAGTCTGGGATCATTTTACAAAAGCTCAGCGAAAGAACATTGACAACTGGAGAAAGCAAGCCGGGGTTAGTACCATCATAACAATTAGTGATTATTTAGTAACAAGTAACTTTAGTAAATTAATATGTAACCTCGCCCGGTTTTATAACTTGGTCATTCTAAACCTATTGGTACTTATATTCGTATATAGGAAATAAAAAACATACAGCTGGAGGAAGCGCTAAATGAAAGAAACGACGAGGAAATGGATTTGTCTGATGTTGATTCAGAAGCCGAAAATAATGGTTCCTCATGCGCTAAAAAGAGAAGGATCGATGACAAAACAGTCAACCAACTGAAGGTTGACATTTACCCTTTTATATCGAAGCAAATAATTCAGATTAAGCCTTTTCTTTTGAACGTATCGATATTCCAATATTTCCAATTGTTGATTTTATGGTAATGAGTGCATAAACTGTGAAGTTGTATCGTATGTACGCAGGAAGAAAACGATGCTCTGCGATGTCAATTGGAAGCATCCAAAAATGAAGTCGATTTAATAAAAGTCGATTTAAAGACTGAACTGGAGATGAAAGATCAGCAAATTCGTATCTTACAGCAGGTAAATATTTATGTTATAGACAAGTACTATTTAAAAGGCTATGCACTTTTTGTGCAGTTTTAGTTTATTCTCGGTTTTAACTGGTCCCAAAATTTATGGCTTACTAATATGCAGAAATTTACTCTAATCTAGCAACTCAAAGAAACCGGAAGATCTCCAAACAAAAATTTACGCAACGGTGACAGTACACTGCCTCAAGAAAATCTCAATTCAACTGGCCCAACGGTCAATCATAAAGAAAATGCCAATAATTATTCACTTCTAACAAATGGTGAAATATCCACAAAAAATAAAGAAATAGATAATTGTGACAGTAGTAGTAGCGTTCGTGCTTTGCAAAACAATCAAGTTGTGATAGATCAGGGAGGAACGGATGAACTTAAGATAAATGAAAATGAAGCCCGTTTAATTGCTATTATTTCTACGTTTCTGCACGTTCATCCCTTCGGTGCTAGTCTTGACTATATTTGGTCATATGCACAGAAGGTTGTTCCGACTGTTCGCCCCAATCAACTAGAAGCTTTACTGTACAAGTTTCCATCTCTTTTCAAACAAGAATTATCTGGAGTAGGGGCTACTCTCGAAAGAAAATGGATTTTTGTAGGGTTTTCTTAAAAGTAATGATCTGTAGTTTTTAAAGTAATCTCAAGTTCGTAAGAAAAGCTCATCGGAATAAAGTTATATTAGGTATATTGTTAATTTCCATTCTTAAATATCACGACAGCAGCAGTAAGAAAAGCGAAACCTTACACCTCTTTTTAGCATTAGGATTAAGTTATGAGATCATATAGAACATTTAGCAAGTGCCAAGAATTATTGCTAGATAAAGCTATTTATTTTAGCTTAGCTGACACCATTTTGTAAACAACTTCAGTACATATAGCAGTGTTAGTAAATACATCGTACTTACATAGCATAAAATTGGTTAGATGTCATTTTTAGACACTTTCTTCATATTCTTTCTTCTTTAGCCTATATAATATTTCCTAGTATTACCAAACACCTGTTATATTTGCCATAATATTTGTAAAAACCCGGAAGTTTGCATCTATGGTAGGTACTGTCAGAGAATTGCATATACTAAATGCTTGTATTTTGTAAGATTGTTTTGGCAAAGATGAATAATGCACCTATCTAAAGTACTTAATTATGTAATAAAAATGTAGTGCAGTACATATAAATAGTTAATTGTATTTTGAAAAGCTGTGCTTTCTTTTTTCAAATGAAATAATGTGATTTTGTGCATTGATTGTGCGCTGTGCAATAACGGTTATCTACCACATAGCCGATTAGACTACTGTAACTGTAAGTAACGTTGTTAGCCAATTGTAAAAAGTTAAGTGCAGGTACTTATAATATAATGCTGACTATAACTATAATATGTTTTAACTTCAACAGTACCAGCAAGTAGCGAAATAATAGACCTAGTTTGCTATAGTAGTGAATCATAAATAATGTAAAAATATATTGTGATGTATTCAGTACTTTTTATTTCCTATAAATAAAAAGTTATTGTGAGTAGACTGTACGTAAAGGAAACTAAATTGCTCTGAAGTAGATGTGTGCCATAAAAGTGCTAGTATGCCAAATGTATCATGTGGAATTGTTAGGTATTCACATTGAAAACAATCGAAATGAGTAACTGTGGTATAAATATTGTCTACAAAAGGTCATTGCCATTTTGCTAAAAGCAAGTCCCTATGCTAATCAAATTTACTACCACAATAATTAAATACCATTACGTAAACGAATAAACCAATCATCCAAAAATACACCTATAACTATCTATACCACTATCAAATATTATGACGAATTGTTTTGGGTATATACTTAATTTTCGACGTGAAATAAGTTACCTTTATAGTGTAGTTGTTCCTTATGTTACAAATTTTACATTTTCCGATGCCAAACAGTTCTTACAGTAAGATATTGCGATTTATTTCCTCAGTTTTGTTGAGATGAATTATTAGATGAATTAACTGTTTTCCCATAAAAGTAGCTTAGCAAGTGTAGCTGAGCAGTTACCATTCAATAACTCTATTCGGTATTTTAATACAAAGAAAGTGGTATTTTTTCACAAAGAATTATTGTTTTAAACAAATAAATGAACACACTATTCTATCAAGATCTCAGTGTGACAGAAACAGAAATCATATAAAATAAAACGCAAGTGAAAGGTGCCATGCTAGTTTTGAAGTAACTACTCTACATAATGCAGTTGCATTTTAATTGTTTTTAAGAACTGTAGGATTAAGGATACTACTTCGGGAAACATACTTTTGTCTGTAAATGATGTTCAAATGGTTACACGACTCGTATAAATACGTTTAATACAAATACGTCGGTGTGAATTCACTGTAAATTCAAGTACAATCTGAAAATGTTCATCTTACTCATTAAATAGAAGTATTGACTAATTAATGCTGGTTGAATTTTTAACCAAACTGTTGTACGCTTGAAATTAGAGGACATTTGAATAAAATAATGAGTTACCAATGTACAATATGTACCGCGGAATCAATGGTACTAAGTATAAATGCCAGCCGTTAAAATTGGATCTTATAGATACAGCATACCTAACATATTATTAGGTTGATTATGTACTTTTAGTGATAATAATCTTTTAGCCCGGATAATTAAGGTATCTGGATACAGTTGGAATTGGAACACTGAGACTCATTTTAATCTCAGGAGGCATATTTGGAATTTCGCATGCAATTCGATACAACTTGGTAAGCACGGCTTTGAATCGACCTTTTAAATATTCCAGCTCTTCCTCATTTTCAGCCTATGTATAAGCATTAAAAACCGTAGATTAGTGTTGGATATTGTAAATGCTTATTAATGTACACAAAACGGCTTACCTCACTTAGATCTTTGGCAGTTATAGCCAATTTTACAATAAAGTCCCTAAGGAACTTAACTTCTGTCTCCAGTGAGATGTCCATAGGAGCGATTGCTTTTACTTGCTGAGAAAGATTTTCTTTTTCGATGATCATTTGATAATCTTTAGACATATCTTCAACAATATTTCGATCTTCAGTATAAATGTCAACTTGACACTTGGAATGTTCTGATTTCAGTCGATTTAATTCTTCCTCTAGCTCATCCTGAGGTCTCATTTGCATCTCCAGCCAAAGTTGTCTTTGCACTAAATCTTGAACGACATTCCTGTATTGATTACACTTTCGATGAACAGCACAATTTTCTTCTTCCACGATTTCTATGGTCATACGCCTTTTCCGAAATTGGGCGTTTAGATGGTCAAGTTTTTCTCTCAATTTTATGTTGTCTTTAGCCATTGATTCCAACTGTTCAAGTCGAAAGCAAAAATATTAGTATTATAATTACCAAGGCACCTTGATAATTACGTAATAAATACTTAGAACTGATTTTTGTCTTTTACCTCATTCTGCAACCGAATATTAGTGCTTATAGCCGATTTTACAGTGGCTGTTAGACATAATTTTCCAGCTTTCTTCACATTATCAGCCATTTTTACCATTATGTCTGTGGTGTCGTTTTTTAACCTTTCTCTGTATAAAATTAAATTCGTATCTAGTTCATCATATTTCTCTTCAAAAGCCTTCCTTTCATTTTGTAGGGTGTTTACTAATTCATCCTTCTCAACAGTTAAACTATCTTTTTGCAGGCGAAATTCTTCAAGTGCGGTAAGCTTTGCTCCTGGAAATGTAAATGATTGTGTGTTAGTTACTATGATTGAATGAATTTCAGTATAATGTCTCATATATAACGACTACTACTACCTATAGGAGAAATGTGCTTTCCCTGGCACCACAGGAATACCATGCATAACTTTCACGAAAGAGAAAACATTTTCTCTATGTTGCACTCCATGTCGGTACATGTTTATTGTATCTATTCTGAATAAAGCTGGCTATAGCTGACAAATAGTAACAGTACTAATATTCTCAATCAATGTTTAGCTCTTACCAATTTCTATTATATTTTTGTCCAATTTTAGCTTCATTTCTTCAAATTGGCGATCTTTATCTATTAAGCGTCTTTCGTAATCTTTGGCGTCATCGTTTCGAGCCTAAAAAATAGAACATTTTATTCACATTAATACCTGACTGCAAATAGTTGACGATAAGTGACTATTTAGTTAACTTTCACTTTCCCCTTTTCTCTTTGTTCAATAGGTGATAGGGAACAACAAAACAATTTGAACAAACCTAATTTGAACATGTATTAAATGTTTTATTACTGTATCTGATTCGTTTGTTTCAGAAAAAAGTTTGAACGAGAAGAGTTGGATAATTTATAGTTGGTGGAAATTATTTTCCTAGTACAACTGTGAGAGAAAGTTAATAAATACCATTAATGTAAATGTAATATTACTTGAGAAACTCCGTAAAGGCGGTCTTCTAATTCCTTCACATTGGTTTTCTCTTCAGACAATGATCTTTGTAAGTGGGCCACCAAATCCTCTTTCTCCTGTTTGGTATCATCAAGTTGAACTTTGAATACTTCATTTTGACTTTCCAGCAAATCGCATTTTTGTGTCAATCTGAGAATTTTGTTTTCAAAACAATTATTGGTTGCGTTGCTTTGAATAGGTATGGATTCATATTTCATTGCCCTTTGCAATTACAGTGACCCTTACTAAGTATATCACATGTATTTTTACACATAGTTGCGCTTGTGTGCTCTACTAACTTTATCCTTCAACTAGTAATTATTATTATTATTATTCTCTCCTTCTTACATACATATATAATATACAACGTACATATAATATTAATATGGTCTGGTTACTATTTCTCAGCTTTGCTTTGGTTCAGATATTAATCATGATGGGAGAAATACAGCACAATCCTATGTATGTAATTTAAATATCAATAAGGTAGTTTTAATAATTAAAAAGGTACACTGACTGGCAACAGTCAAATAACATTCACCGTGCGAAAGTTTCACATGGTGGAGTACAAAAAAGTCATTTCTGTACATGGTGAAAGTTATGTAGCAACTGACTTCAACCTGCCCATACTTATACTTATAAAAATTGAATTGGTAGTATTGCGAGTTCATTAAATTAATTAAGTTCCATTTGCCATTGCCCCAAATAGACCCTCCCTACCATTTTAGTTTTTACCCTAAGTTGAGAGTCTCCAGTTCTTTCACCCTCAATTCCAACGTAACTTTCACAAATTCAGCTTCATCTTCCTCTTCCTGCAGAGCTAACTTCTTTGCATCTTCCTTGTCTTTCTTCTTTCCCTTCTTCTTCTGCGAAGATTTTCCCATTATGTCATTCACTAAATGTCAACTATAAATAGGTGTATAATAATGTTAATGTACACATTTGCCAAAAAGACGTATTCCAAAATTTTAGCAATAGCCGTAAAGCGAACGTCTATGCTCAACTTACAAGTTACAATTACAACGGTGACAAAGGAAACCCATTCAGTATTCAGGTATCTTAGTTTGATCAATAGCATCGTTATATAGTTTGGTCAATATCTGGTATTCGCCCGTTAATTGACAGATCTTTCAAAACATTATTGTTAAAGCTGGCGGCTATTTTTTGATGACAAGTAAGATAAGAATTTAAGCATGCAATCAAAATCCATCCAATTTTTACCATAATACACACACTAATAAATATTTACATATATAAGCCAATTGTATCATGTTGGATCGTCTCTAATGTAAAACATCTGCAAAATCTACATTAATACAGATAACGTCATAATCTACATCCAAGCATAATAACGTCTGCATCAAGGTATAATAACCCTAAACTGTCCGTAATGGGTTCACTGCAAAATTCCCCCGCAGGAAGTGAGATTATGATGAAGTATGATTATGATTATGATTAGGTATATGAATGCACATGGAGAGGTTTGTATGAAAAGTTTTCCTGTTTTTTAGTGCCACTCATGTAAAAAAGGCTACTTAATTTGTGTGGAGGAATCACCTGACTCCCTGACTGCCACAAACCATGCTTAGCAGTTTGTCAGTGTATTCCACAGCATTCTTGATATTATACCATACACAAGTGACAAGGCAAGTTTATTAATAACCTGAAACCTGATTACTTAAGTAGCTACTGGAATAATATGTACACTTCTTATATTTAGCTATTTTGTTATAATAACTGCAAATTAACTAAAGCATGTATGCGATTGTAAGTGGCATATATTATAACTGTCCATTACATTGCGGGCACTTATAAGATAAATTAATCCGATGGGGATGTTGCAGCTATAAATTAAATAAAACATCAAATTATTGCTGTCTAATATTAATTAAGAAGCTTAGATAAATTATTATGCATTGATGATTCATCTGGATATTACTTTTTGTACATGAGAATTTGTAGCTATATATTTATTTAAACAAAAAATACTACACAAAGCACACAAAGCAGAGCACATAACAGTATAGAGGTAAATGGAGTAAGGTGAGCGTAGAAAGTAGTAGGTGGAGGAGTAAAAATTAGGGACACAGACTACTGCTAGACAGAATACAGAGAAGTTTTCCGTATTCCCATAAATTCATATAAGCATGGTGGAAGCAGCAGAACAGCACAACGCATTAGGAAAATGAAATTCAAGGAAAATAACCCGTCTCATCGAACAAGCCATCTACAACTGCCACAATTGAATACAACAACAGAAAACTACGTTGCGATGTTGTTGTTCGGTGGACAGGGCACGGGTGTTGGACGAGTCCAAGTGCGGATGGTAACAGGTAGGGAAGGTATTGGAAACAGATAGCAAAATAATAACAGCATAGAGCGTAGAAGACACACATCCACGTAATCACTAGAAACGACAGAGCCTCGTTCGTCCTCGTCCATGTCGGTTGTATGTGGTATGTATGCAGTGCAGTGCAGGTACAAGTTACACACATTAGTGCCCACAATACATATAAAGGTATGCCTCGGTGCTGTGCATACATAATGCATACCTACTAATTGTAGGGATGTGTGTATAGTATAGTATAGTCAGTTATTGCATTGAAATGGGTCACGCACCTTCCTATGTATAAAGTTGGGGGTCCACCGAGGGAAAGAGTGGAGATTTCGCGTTCAATAGTGAACCGTGTCACGATCACGTGATGACGTAGAGGCTTTAACTGCGTGTATTTTTCAAACTGAGCGAGTGTACAGCAGTGTGTGTTGAAAAAGCTGAGATTTAGATAGATGGAAATTTTGTAGTGGCAAGAGGGTGATTTGGAGGACGAACGCGAATGAGTCGGGGGGCTTGAATTTCGGGGACTCGAAGAATCTGCGCATAAGCTGGACAGGTACTTATGATATGATGATAGTGACTTGACTATAATATGGATGGGAAAGCAATGGCCAAGAAAAAGTAAAGGCAGGCCAGCCAGGCCAGAGCTGATGCGGAAAATGGCTTCAGCAAAGTTTTTAGAAGAAGCTCTCAGTACAGATGTAGACGAATCGGCGGTGAGTGCTATAGTGGGCTCCTTGGAGACTCAACTCACGACGACCCCTTCAACGGCAGTCCCTAATAGTGTCCTTTTGCATCTTAAGCCTCAAAAAAATGGGCCGGAATGTGCCACTGTGACCACGGGTAGTGGAGTTATAAAAAATAAAAATACTTTTGTAGCAAGTAGCACCAGTGGTGGTGGTGGTAGTAGTGTATTTGGTACTACTACTGCCCGTGGTGTCCTACCTCTGTCAACTCCGAATGGCCTACAAAATTGTCGACAAGAAAATTCACCGAATAATAGTTCTGTTATTGGTAAATTGCAGACGCATTTGCAACAACAATCGGTGGTGTCGACGCCCACCACATCAAGTTCTTTCAGCGTTAATGCCATTGGCACCACAAATAAGAAAAGTAGTAAGAAGAAAGCGAAGCCCGCCACTGCTGTCCTTCCCGCAATCGGATCAACATCGGTTAATACATCTACCACGGTCGTCACTTCAGCCTTGTCACCGATGCTGCACCAAACATTGACTGCTAATAGTAATAAAAACAAAAATAACAACAATACCCGTAATATTATAAATAATAAAAAAAATAATTCTAACAATAATAAGAAAAAAATAAATAGTAAGAAAATTAATGCTAATGCTAATAATAAAAAAAATTCTTCGTCAACTAAAAATATAGGCACTGCAGGGACAACTGCAACTGCATCTCCGCATACTACAACCAATTTATCTTATTCTGGAAATATTATAAACGCAAAGAAAAACTTTCCTGTCGGACCCGGACAAGCTATACGACCAGTTAGTAGTGGGAAATCGATTACAAATATGCCAAGTACTGCGGCGGCAACCAATTCTTCATCGCCGCTTTTGAACAATAACAATAATAGCCCCAATTCGGGGGTAATAAGTCCAGCTCTCCTTCAGGCGGGAGGTTTACCCGCCAGTGGTTATTTATCTTCCTCCGCTGGAACTGTCCCGACAAGTGGAGGATTGCCGAATCATAACATTGTTTCTGTAAAGCCATCCGTTGTGGTTCAACCGAGTGTTGTGTCCTCAGCGACAACGTTGGCTAATGGTTCCATACCCAACAATTACCTTCAGTTTACTACGGGCAGTTTAGTGAACGGAAGTTCAAGTCCCTCCATTATTGCTTCCCCTCAACATCAACAAACACGTGTGATAACTCAAGCGCCAATTGCTAACCCGGTCAGCTTACTTTCTACATCATCTCCAGCGGGATCCCACCATAATATACATCACCCTCCTCAAACCCATTTAGTCAGTTCCACCAATACTAGTAATGTTTTAACAAGTAATTTAAACAGTGGATTTTCTAGTTTAGCTAATTCGAACCATGGTTCACATGTTAACAGCGGAATTACTAATTCTATTACAACTACACCCACAAAACTGCCAACTTCGAATTTAATCACTGGTGTTGGTGCTACTACGAATAGTGTTTCACAGGTGACAGCGATGACTGTAAACGTAAACAGTGGAGTAGGAAGTGGTTCTGGTGTTGGGACAGGAGTTGGTGTTACTCAAAGTCAAACTGTAGTATTGACGAAACCTCCTCCGGCGGGAATGTCTATGACCATGGCTCCTACGCATAACACCACAGTAGTGACTAGTGGTTCCTCAATCCCTGGCCAACAACCTGCAATCATCAATACTGCTGGAGGTATTCAAATACTAAACATGAATGCCATGAGAGCTGCTGCTGTGGGCGCGGGGAATCCCCAAGTTGCTGGAGGTGCGAAAACTCTAGCTCCAAGAATGATCATCAATCCTCAGGTTCTTGCGGGTGGCAGACCGGGTCCTGGCGTAAGTTAATGTTTCCCTCATGAAGTTAAATTATACATTATTAATTACTCTTGTTTACTTATTCTTTTACTTGTACTGTTCTATGCCATCAACATCACTTGTATCTTGATCTTTAACTGTCTTACCTTATTTTTTAATGATTGTTCATAAGATTCAGTTATGGATTTGATTGAACGTCGTATTGTCAATGTTTTGTTGATTGTGGTGGTCCTGGTCTGAAGTATTCCTCATGAGCTTTAGTTTTCTGGTTTAATAGATGGTTGTGTTTTTATTAGATTGCCTAGATTTTCTTCCATTTATAGTACACACACTACACTCACCATTATCACTATCCGCCCGTAATGCAAATGTAGTGTTTAGAATAAAATACTTATAATAGCTATGTTTGGTACCTCCTCACTATATTCTTTTCTTTTGTACCGAGTAAAATATTCAATCTAGTGGTATAAGGTATTACAGGTCGATTAGGTAGCAATTTTATAATACGACAATATTAAAATACTGTGCAAGTTTGAAATTTTAGTTGCAAACAGAAGTACGAGGATTTAAAAAAATCAATATTAATGGGCTTATTTCTTAAATTTCTTAATTAAATTAATGGCAAAATTGTGTCTACCCAGATTGGGTAAAAAAGACCATTACCAATGTGCAATAAGCAATGTACTAGCATTTACATTTAATATAATATATTTAAAACATCCATTGTTAATAAAATTGCAATTACTGATGTGAACATACTATTTAACACTACTGTAAGCAGTCAGGTTATAATAATACATAAAGATAGGGTAGTCAGGAAGGAAGTGATAAACCAATTGCTTCTTTTCATTAGTAAATAATGTAGAGTAGACATGAGCGGGCACTCGAAATGCTCCAAACTGCCCGGTATTTTTTTCAGGAGCGGGATAAAATTTAGAAATTTTCGTACCGGACATGAGTGATCTTATATTATTCGTAAAGTAAATACCCATTATTAAAGCATAGACTAGTCTTAGTCTAATTAATTATAAAATATATCAGCCACTTTCTTTACTTTGTCAGGGTGGACTTAGTTGACACAAGGCAGTTGAGTTGCGCTGTTGCGAAAATGCTAGATCTGCAAAGTCAGAAGTGAGAAACTTGTACAACAAAGCCAGATAAATAGAAAAAAACCAGATGGCCAGGTCAAGTTAGCCAAGCTTTTCGAAATAGTAATAAATAATTATTATTACATTATTTCAACTTAATGAAAATTGAATGTTTGTACTTAGTTATAGGTAGATGTAGCCGATTGTCAAAACATGATGTTTTTAAGATAAAACCTGACTTTGCTGTAATTGTGTGACTGACGAATGCTAAATTAAATAAATTTCTGGCGTTTTGTGAAATTAAAGCTGGTAGGGTCAGTGTCCAATGGACCTGGACAAAAATATTGTTAGATATTTGATATTCTGAAATAATTGAAGACAATCAGGACTGAATGAACCTGATTAAAGTAAATACTTAATACTTTAGACGTATTAAGGAAAATAACTTACTTATCTATATAGCATTTTTCATATAGAAGACATTTCCAATTGAGCTTAAACGGTCCAAGCCCAAATCAATATTTTTATTATAGAGCTTTGAGAAGCTTCTGATTAATAAAATTCGGTTTAGATAGTTTAGTTCAGGATCATTTGGAAAAGGATTTCAAATTCAAAACATAACAATGAGAAATGAGAATGTAGGAAGACTTATGCGATAATAGGTTTTTGTATGACTCATAAACTCGTACGTGATCTAGGAAGTGAATTGATATAATCGAATTCATTTCAATTCATTCTAAAAGGAAAAGAACGCATTATTTCTTTCATCGTGTTTGTATTCAAATATAATTTGAATGTCTTTAGTTGTCGTAAATATTTGCTCACGTAGTTTGATTGTTGTACATTCACATTTAAAAATTGTAATTAGAAACAATTACATTTTACTAGCGATAGAGTACATATGTACAAAAAGTAAATACATGTAATAGAAACGATTTTCGTTTGTTTGTTTCTAAACTGTGTTAGGTTCACGAATGTGAGTCTGAGTTCTCAGAATTAATTCAAAGTTGTAAACATGAGTCTGAAGGTGTCGATGATGATAATGACGGTGATAAGACTCAAAACAGTCCTAAGAACAACCAAAGTGAAAGTCTCGATAAGAAAGCGGATGAGGATGCAAAGGATGATCATATGCCTCTTGAATCCTGCGTTAATGAACATGAGTCAGTACCTTGTATTTTACCTGTACCTTCTGATAAACCCGTCCTGGAATCCAAAATTTCTGATTCAGTTATTACTAGTGAGAAAGATTCTCTGGAGGTTGTACCTGATAGTAATTTTGAGTCACAGAAAAGTACTACAAAAGAATCATCTCCTATACAATCTCCTTTCCCTCCAGCAGATTATGACCCTGATGTAATATTTCTGAAAGCAGTTACTAATACCGGTAGTGAAAAATGTGTTCAAATTGAAAATAATAAGTCGACTGAAAGTGAGTCAGGGGGAAAGTGTACTCTCAATAAGAATGATAAAAAAGTTAGTGATAGTAAACCTAGTGACAATCAAAAGTTACTTTCTAAAAATAGCGAGAAAGCAAGTCCTAATAATGATGTTAGTTGTACCGTAGATAATCGTGAAAGAAGTGATAAGCTGCTATCGCCAGATCAAATCAACAATCAACAGGTAGAGTCTTTCTCTTCTTCGTCTGGTCCTAATGACAAAGAGCACCACTCTAGCGATGTAAAGAGCAGTGAAAGTAGTGAATCAGCAATAACCTACCGTAATGTTACGAATTTAGGATGCAATCGCACCGCAGAGCGTGAAAAAGAAAATCATGCTGAACTAGTTTCTTGTACACCACAGCAAACGGGTAATCAATCTGTGGTTTCAAGTCAGCCTTCAGCAATTCAATCCCAAACACGTGCTCCTTATGTTGCGTCAGCACCGGTTATTTGTTACACACAAACTGCAGCATCTTCGTCGAATCCTCTAAACAATTCGAGCCACTCTCATACAAATCTATCGGGGCATCCACACATTCGCATGTCTCACCAAGTCACTCAAAATTCAAATCCTTATCCGCAACAGCTTCAAGTTCGAGTTCCTCCCATCCATCATCAGCCTAGTAACCCTCACACAAGTCATCAGACTGTTCTTCAGAGTCCTACGTACAAAAACGACGGTCTTAGTCATAATCAAAATATATCAAGAGAGTACAAAAGTCCTAACCAAAAGTGTTTCACCACAGATGCTCAATTACATTCACAGTTTTTACAATATAATCAGCACCATCCGATAACTGGCCAAACGCAGCCTTCTACGCAGAATATGACTGCTACTGCTGCAATTCCAAGTAATGTACCTCGCCCGGCACCTCCAGTAGTTTCCCACCAACAACAACCCCTTGAGTCCAAGCAGTATTCTCAATATTATCCATATCCTGAGACGGGGACAGGGCAACATTCGTATAGAGCAAAAGCTCCTTCTAACCCGGCCTACCGAATGCCTCAATCTCAACACATCCCCTATCCAATCCCAAATAATCCTTTAAACCCAAATCCCCAGCCGTCAGTTTACACATCTCCGAGTTCATGCAGTGTCGCTGTTTCTCCTCAAGGCTCGAATTCATTTAATCGTATTCCTCAGTCCGTCCCGCCAATTTCTCCAGATTGTGCCTACTCTTCATCTGCCATTGGGAATTATAGTAACAGTGGAACTGGTGCTAAGCATCCTTCGTTTGTTCATGGTCAGATACCGGTGCCGCCCCAACCCCATTCGACAGCGTCAACATCTATAAGATCTCATGTAACAAATCCTACGTATGATCATCATAATTCGTATTCTCATCATCATGCTCATCAAGTGTCACCAACTCGGCCTACAGCTCCAATTCAGTTACCTTCCCCAACTTCATATCACAGTCCACAAAATGCATGGATGTCCATTGCTCAATCTCCCCCAAGTAAACATCCAGCAGTCAGTCCCAATTCAATGAGAAGCCCTCGAGAAAGTTCACCAAGTAGACATGCGGGTTCACAACAGCCGATTCTAACTGTTCCGCAGCAGAGATTTTTCCCGCCACATCCATACTATCCCCCGCAATCTCAAACTCGTCCGCAACTTTCTCCGACGGCAAGCCATCCAAGTTACCCTAGTCAGGGTAGCTACCCTCCCTATGCAATATCTAGCCAAAATCGACCTCCTCAAAATAATCAACGGTATGCAATGCCAGGACCAACGAGGCCTACAAATCAGTCTCCTACCGCTACTAATCCGTCAATGTATCCACACTCGCAATATCACAGTTCAAATCCAAGTCAAGGTCCGAGCCAGTCAGTGATCCGTCCGGTTATTCAAAACGTATCTAGTGCGAACAGCAGTCAGTCGGGAAATATTACTAACTATGCTCAACATTATAAAAATGATAGGGTCCCCAGCAGTGGGCAAGGCCAGAGTCAGTATTATAATCAGTCCAGTACTAGTAATGTAGGTAGTAATAGTAGCAGTAATAATAATAATAGTGGTGCTGGGTCCTCAATTGTTCCTTACGGTACTAATCCGGTAGTATGTAGAGTGACGCCTCAAAGGGCTCACTATGAACAGCAAGGCAGTAGTAATAATAATGGTTCAGGTACAACAGGGAATTATTCAATCCCAACCCCCGTTGCGGCATACTCAAGTAATAATAATACTAGCGGTAATGTCAGCCATAATAATAATAGTAATAGTAGTTGTAGTAGGGGTGAAAGCGGTGAAAGTTATTTTGATCAGTCTCTAGTTCCTCGCACCTATAGCTCTTGTGCTCAGACTCCTTCCCACCCCAGTCCCAATCTTTCTTCTCCTCAAGAGCGCATTGTTCATTCAATGAGAGGGAGACCAGGACCGTTTGAGGGAGACGGGTACGAACAATCATACGAGTCGTATGTCGGGTTCGGATCAAGTTGCCAGTACGATGAATCGATGAGGACAATGAGGACGGTACGTATTTTTAAGTTTTTGGAGACTAATGGATGTGCTTTGTATGTGTTGTGCAGCAAATCACTCTGCAAGCTTTGCCGGGGCTTCCGCCAGGGACACAGGGTCATCATCTCCTCGTTAAGACGGAGAATGGGCAATACCAACTTCTGAGAGTTGGGATGCCGCCACCGACACCCACTGCCGCAACTGGCACTCCTGTTGTCCCTACCACTGCTGCGACTTCCACGTCCATGTCCATCGCACCGCAGTTGTCCAACCCTTCCCCTCTCATGTCCACTCCATCCTCCTCATCCAATCACTTAAACTCACCTATCCCCTCCATTGCCAACCTTTCTAGTTCTAGCCATCCAATGTCCTCGTCGCCTCTAGTATCTTCTTCTATTGTAACGACCTCGACTCCGAGTCATAGTTTTATAAACACGATCAGCTCGCCTAGTAGTGGAGGCACGACGTCTCCTCACACGTTGACTCCACAACACATCAGTCTGCAACAACAACAACAATCGATAGTCAACCCGGTGTCTGCCACTACAATGGTCGTGTCAACTTCCGGAGTTACTCCTTCCATCATAACCAATGCGAATATGAACAACACTAGACCTATCGCTTCCTCGACTGTCTCTTCTCACACTTCCATCCCCAATAATCCACCAATGAGCGCGAGTCCGAATACCACAACGTATCGACTTCAAAATGTTCCATCAGTCCCGCCCACGACTACCACCAGCAATGTCGTAAGTTCAGCAAATTCTTCATTTCTTCAACTTCTTCATGAGTTTGGTCAGTGACTCATTGACCAGGGATCACAGATTTTCAAAATACATATGATACAACAAAATAATATCAACTCATCAGCCAAGGGATCCACGACGTTTTTTTGCATTTTGGGCGATGCCTAATTTAGAATTAAAACCTTGTTCGTTTATACACTTCCTTTTGGTTTGATTTGAATTTTGGTTGATTTTGAATGGGATGGGATTGAGTTTGTTTTACGGGTTTTCGTTTTTTGTATGTCTTTTCATTGGAAAACTTGTTTTCTGATAACATCGCCCATTCCTAATGTACGGAGAGCTTCTTTTCGTCTAACTCTTACTTACTATTCGTTTTTAGTTTTTAGTACTCTCTCTAATTGGGTAATATTTTAGAGAGTGTAAGTAAACTAGTAAATAGTGTCATCAATTACAAAAGGCATCCGTCGTGTATAAAATCTACTATCCTTAAATGATGCTTTCTTCATCCCGATTTGTATTGTTGCCTTGATTGTTGCTTTCGATGTTGCATGCATATTTGAGCTATTTGTTAAAAAGCACTTGATCGTCTTCAGTCCTTGTCTTTTGTTTTTCTTGTCATCTGTCTTGTTCTTGTTTGACTTATTTATTTTATTTAGTTTTGTCGTTTCTTGTCCATTGTGATATGTGTTCTTGTGCAATTTTGGAATGAATTATTGAATGGAATGATATGGAATGAATCTATGTAATGAATGAAAAGTTAGTATACTTAGGATTAGTATATTATATACTTACAAGCAGTTGTGCCGCAATGTCTTGCGGTCAGTCAGAAACTATTGTTTTTGGTGGAATACATTTGCATCCAACTCAATTAACCCCTTATCACTTAAATGTTTCATTGCCTACTTTTAATAAGATTGGCTGTGCGTTTTAAATCCACTAAGAATTCCTACCTTTTTCTAATCAGTTTGTAGTAGCTAAATTAAATGTTCGTTCTTAATAACTGTCCAACTGATCTGTTTCATATTTCGATAAGAATACGAAACTTGACCTTTTATGTTGTTTTAATTAACTCAATTGCTGACGAACAATGCGCGAATTTTTGTTCTTTAACTTATAATTTAAAATGCATATACAGCATGTAATATTATTACAAAAACAACTATTAACTTACACTATATTTATTATTTATAAGACAGATAATTTGCTGGGTTGATGTTTTTGCTGCTATTGTTGTCTGACGTCTATGTATGTGAAAGCACGTAAAACTCACTCAACTCGTCCACCAAAAGCGTAAAAAATCGATCGTTTCAAATTGTATTTCGAAAAATACAAATTGTCGATAAAAAGTTCACTCACGATTTTTCGATTCTGCACATCATAAGTTGGAGCTATTATTATTACTTTATTCACTTTATTATCAATCATTTAGGTTTCGTAATTTGTTTATTACAGTCAGTTCTCAACATAATATTTAGATTTTCCGGTGTATTATTGTTAGTAAACACTATACTAAATAGAACGAAGAATAAGGCAAAGGGACGATTATTTTGGCACTAATTTTGCCATCAAAATCATAAATATGACAATTTATATTTATACTTAAGTAGGTGTAGGCCATCAAATTAACATATTATGTAGTTACTGTAAGTATATTTGAGGAGATGTAGGGAGAGTAGTTACGTAAATTCGTAGATAGGTATGCATGAAAGTGAAATACAAATTTTTATAATTTTATGATTTATTCATTTCACCAAAAGTATTATTTTTATTCTGATGGTTGACGTTGTTATTGTTGTTTTGGATGGGAACCAGCAGAGTGGTGTGGGGATGACTGCTTCAATGTCAATGCAGCCACAGCTGGCGCATCCACAAGTTCCACAAGCCTCAGCTCCTTCCTCCGCGCCCACCAATGCCAATGCCGCAACTGCTAATTCCGTTAGCCAGGTAGTCGACCTCAGAATTATTTTAACTAACCCTCATCAAAATATTTATTCTGATTTGTATTATATCGTTTTAAATTTGTTAATTTTATGGTTATATTACTATAATTCTATGTATTGTGTATTATTCATTATTATAAAACTGTAGAGCTTGTTTTGTTACATTTAATTTAATCCCTGGGGAGGGTGGGCATTGATTGATTGATGAATGTAATGAAGAAGTTACACAAGAAACAAGAATTATTCAAGATATTGATAAAATTGCTTATTAATTAGTTTTTGTGCTTTTTCTGTAAAAACTACATGTTTATACATTTTTTTGTGAGATAGATGTCCGCGGAGACTGCAAAAATAAAGTGCAAAAATTTCCTATCCTTCCTTCTGGAATTATCTGCCAAACAGAATCAGCAAGTTGCTCGTAATGTTAAATCTCTGATTCAAGGCTTAGTAGACGGAAAAGTTAATGCAGAAGATTTCTCAGATCGTTTGCAAAAGGAAGTAAATTCGCAGCCTCAACCGTGCCTTGTTGGTTTTCTTAAGGTATCTTCACGCCTTTCACGTTTTCTAAGTAAAATCTTATCTAAATCTGGAGTTTAAGCCTATTTTTGTGTTTACAGAAAAGTTTACCTCATTTACGGCATTCGTTAGCAACAAATGAGCTAAAAATTGAAGGGATCAAACCACCTCCATTGTCATCAGTCGTGCCTACTGCTCCTCCTGTAACCGCCTTAATTCCTCAAAATCAAGTGAGTTACTTTTATTCCTTTATTAGTTGTATACGTATTACGTTGTATTTGTGATTAAAGTATTGAATTTCAATGTAGATTCGCCCACCCCCAGCACCAGTACCGACAACCCCTGTTCGAATTATTACTCCAATGAATACATCACATACCCCTCCGGTGACAACGAGTAGTGTTACAACTACAAATTCTGCCCCAATTCCTCGTTCAACTGCTGCTGCTGTGCAGCAGAGGTTTGCATCGGTAAGAGTAAGCAAAGATACTGATTTATATTTTTAATATTTTGAATCCTAAATTTGTTTCATTGTTAGTAATTGTTTATTTTTCTTTTATCAGCCTGCAAAAAGCAGCGCATCCTCCAAATCCAAGTCTAATTCAGCTAGCAGTGTTTCTGCATCGTCCTCCCCATCTACCCCTTCAATTCCTGCTTCTAAATCTAGAGAACCTTCAACGCCTAAATCTACAACGAAGGAGAAGGACAAAAAGGCATCATTCGCCAGCTCTGGGTACAGGTGCGATACGGTTATTTTAGAGTAGTTTCACGATTAAGATCATGCCGGATTACCTCAAACTGTTTTTTGCCTTAATACAGGAAACTTTTTTTCTGTTGCAAATGACGTATCTTTTCCTATGAGCACTTAATAAGGGCAAATTGTAATGATTTTTTAAATTTTTTATAGCGGTGATGATGACATTAACGATGTAGCTGCAATGGGTGGTGTTAATTTAGCCGAAGAGACGCAGAAAATTATGGGTTCGACAGAGTTTGTTGGTACACAAATTCGGTCATGTAAGGATGAGATTTTTCTGCAGTCCATTCCTCTTCAGTCAAAACTTAAAGCAATAGGTATGGCTACTTAATTTTCTTTCCGACTCACTATCAGTCGGTTTGAGCAGCTTTTGATATGAAATATTATTTACCGGCAGCTGCGAAACATGGTTTAGACGAGCCACCACCAGAGATAGCAGCAATGATATCTCACGCAACAGAAGAACGGTTAAAATATTTACTGGAGAAATTGTCGGTTATTGCAGAGCACCGACTTGATGTGATAAAGGTAAAGTGTTTGTACATTTTGTAGTGGTATATTTGTTCTACAGTTTAGTACACTGTTTATTTAAATAATCACTAACTTAATTGACATTGTTTTTACAGATGGATGATAGGTATGAGGTTACGCAAGATGTTAAAGGGCAACTTAGATTTTTAGAAGAGTTAGACAAGCTAGAACGGAAGCGGCACGATGAACAAGAACGTGAAATGATGATGCGAGCTGCTAAGAGTCGATCAAAATCGGAAGACCCCGAGCAAGCCAAACTTAAAGCTAAAGCCAAAGAAGTAATTTAATGAAAAATTAAATGTAGATTTGTGTACCATTTTCAGTATGGTCAATTAATAACTTTCATAAATTAAATAGATGCAAAGGGTGGCAATGGAGGAAATGAGACAGAGAGAAGCCAACCTCACTGCCTTACAAGCCATAGGTCCAAGAAAAAAACCGAAATTAGACACACCATCCGGATCTCAAAGTACAACGTCTCAGGTAGCTAAAATCGCATTATTTGGAGAGTATTGTCCAAGTACTTTAGCAAAGATGTTGTACCTTTAGGTGTGACATTTTGGTTTTTTATAAATGTTAAAATAACTTTGTCATTGGTCTGTTAGAATTCCCTGGGCGGCCTTGGTGCTTCTAATAGTCTCAACAGACCTCAGGTTTGTCTTACATTTAATTGCAATGAAATATTATGATGTGCATGTTTATAGCTTGTTTGTGTCGTTTTATGTCGTAAAATGACAGCTTATTTGATGTTCCACTTCCGGGTTGAGTGTGATGCATTTGATTGCTGTTTGTTTTTCAGATGGGGTTGAGACCAAGGTTAAAAAGAGTCAATCTCAGGGATTTACTATTTCTATTGGAGCAGGAAAAAGAGACAATGAGAAGTTCTTTTCTCTATAAGCAATTACTTCTTAAATAAAATCATCGCGGCAATTCCTGTAAAGTACAGTACGAGGTGAATTTGTTAGTTTGATACTGCAAAATTGCCTAATAACTCAAAAGGATTACAACAATAAGTAAAGAACTTTTGCATTGTCTGTATCAGTAATGCAGTCTGAAAAATACAAACTTTAGAAAATTTTAAATTTTATATTCACTAACTATTAAAACCTTGCATTCATTTAGTCGATGACGATTAGTAAATCTATTATATACATATGAAATGTAGTGTTATACTTAGTTTTAAAATGCCTTAATTGCTTGTAGTATTAAACTATAAAAGTAATATTCAGATTTTACTACTTCACTGCCGTTATTCTGTCTGTACTTTGTAATATCTGTTTTGAATCATCGTTTGTTTTATTACAATAATAGATGCCCAATGGTTTTCTGAAATGAATTAATGACATTAGAGGAATTCGTGGATGATTTCTTATTGTTTACATATAAAATGGCTGGGTTATGCAAAGAATATGATTGTTGAGGTTGGTTATGTTATGTCGATACATTATATTATTTTATACGATTACATCACAAATAATTATGATTGATATCCCTAGACTTTAAGAGTATGTGTACGACGACTACCTACTTATCGACTACCTACATATAAATATATATATTGTTGTTTAATTGTTCTACCCAGCTGCCTGTGTACAATGCAAGTTAGTGAGGTGATGTGAGCAAAAACTATATTAAATTACAAAGCAATCATCATGCTCCTTTCTTCATTGCACGATAGTACCACTCAAATGATTCTAAACAGTACGTAAGATACGATTAGAGAATTATTCCGTTAAGTCCGTCTATGAAATGTGAAAGTGTTTGTGTACTTATACTAATGGATTATAATTTTGTCTGCATTTGTTCTACAATTAATTATTCACTGCGATACAACAATACAATATATATTTACATTTACATGTACTCAGCTGTAATAGAAAATGATTTGTTGACCACTTAAAATTGAAATGAAAAACTATAAAGAAAAATTTCATAACATTTATATTTCTAATCGGCTCATTTACGTAGTTATTAATGCGGACATGGATCTAGGCAATATAGAGGACAAACGTTATCCTCTACACCTAAAAAGACAGTTTGAAGTAACAGTATTGCTAAGTAGCGTACTATTGTATACAAAGTTATAAAGTTAGGTAAATAGGAAGTATATTATTATTGGGTTAGGGTTTTGTTGTTCTAATGAAAATACGGTACACCTCCAATCTTTCTGATTACGAAATATTATCATAAGTAGTATTTGTAGTCCTAACCCTCTCGTACCATCAACGACAAAAATGCCTTATATGTAATTCATATACTATCAACCATAAATAAGTAGGATTTTTGTTAGGATTTTCATATTATAGGTCCTCAATGCTTTACGTGGCTAACAGTATAATCAAAACGTGGGGTGTTAGGAACCATGACATGGCTTAACATCAAACTTACTCTTCTAGAGCTAAGGACTAAGGAAATGATCAATTAAAATTCATACAACTCGATGAATTGGGTACGAAAGTCATTACAGCCCATGGCTGGAGAGTTTAGTATCGTGGCAGGGTTCATACATTGTGAATTAGCATGTCAAATTATAAAAATTATAATTGTTGGTTACCTGATCTGGGCTTCATCCATCTTACTGTCAGATATATAGTAGTTCATAATAATCATACTCTCAGAATTTAAACTATTGTTATCAAAGGAAATGATCCATGTCTTATGCAATTTATGCAATAGTAATTCATTTTAGCAATCAGGCGCAACTCAATTTGCCCCAAACGAACGTTATCTATGCAAAAATTAGGGTTATGCTGTGCAATACGAAATGATTAGCCTGCAAAGCCTAAATACATGGCTGTGTTTTATCTAAAGGAATAAAATAACGAATGTGGTCTTCTTGAAAACTTGTTGGTCTATAGTGTTCCTTAAATGAGTAGGTCATTAAATATGCATCACACAGTAGAAGTAAAATATAGTATTGTAGTGCATAGTGGAGAGTGGAGGCAGTTTTATATATCTTATAACTAAAATAGTACCACAAGTAATAAATAGGTAAATGTAGAGGGTTAGGAAAAGAATTTGCGAGATATGACAATTTATCAGGTTAGTAATAATTGTTAAAACTGTTATAACTCCGCAGGTAAATATACCACGTAGCATCGATACTTAATTGTTAGTAATTTTGCACCGCAAAAATAAGAGCTACACTACAGAACAGGTACATTGTATTTTATTATATAAATAAAAAAGCTAAGGAAGCTACTCCAAGAAAACGATTAAAGGTTAATCCATGGTTAAACCATTTAATCTGGCTAACTCATGTATATATTCTGCATTACAGAGTATAAGTATAATATATGTAGAGATATAAACTATAGGCAATATAACGGTGAGACGGCTTACATAAATAGATTGTTGAAATGAATTCTTCTCTAGACTTTCAGACACATCTTTAGTTTTAGGATCACAGAATGTCTTTGAAATAGAATATTATGCTTTATCTTGAAGGAAATAAGGCGTGCATAATCCGTTCATTCTGTTCCCGTCTTGGGTTGGGCGATATTTTCAACCTTATACTTCCGGCGAAAACGTAGAATTGCATTTGTAAAATTAGGAAATAGCATTAGGCCCACTTTATTTATGGTTTATATTTTATTTATAGTTCATTCTATCACATATCTTAAAAGGTAGGTTTTAGTTATTTACACAGTTTTGCTCTAAATAGCTTGGTTTCTAATTAGACAATTGCATATTGGATTAAATTATTTATTTCATTAGTTAGTTGCGCAATTTAGTATAGTTTGATTGATGTATACAGTATTTAGCGCTATAAATGTTTCAATGTGTTAGCAATAGCATTAGACGAGGATTGACTTCTATATCTCATAATTTGTGTGCGTTTTCTTACACCGCCACCTTAAGTCAACATAATTTTCTTAATATATTTGTTTAATGTGATGCTAACAAGCTAACACACCTAAACCTATTGTAGAGTTATTGATTTATGATTTCAATTACGTGTTGCATAGATAACAGCGTTTCACAAAGTATGTTTAGTTAATACCTATAATTTATTTATTTATACCTAAGGTACATCCATAAAAATATACGTACTTGTGTGTAGTGTGTATTACTACAATAGAAAACCTTGTATTAACTATTTGTAATGTTCTATCTGTATTCTATATAGATAGGCAGTTGCATATTATTGCTAAAGACATACCCTATATAGCACTATTATTCTAACTTTAAACGTAGTAATCACTATCATATTATTATGTTCTATTTATTGTAGTGGAAACCTGCTTTAGTAGACGATTCAGTTGGAAATAATATTAGTGAGATTTACCAAATGGAATGGTATAATGTTCAGGACAGTCAGATACGAAACGGTCTTAATATATACATCAGTATACTTATTGTATTGTAATTTGTAATCCAAATAAAATTATATAGTTGTCCATTAGTACTGATACATGAATCAAATGTATTAGTGTAGACTTAATTTTATTGTTACAGTCTAAAACAGATTAAAAGTAGAAATTACGGTGGAACTATAGCTGTCTCGTTACATTAAGTAATTTATTTGTTTATGTATTGATTGATATTAATTGGATGAAGAGTAATATTGATTTGCATAGTTGTGATTCAAGAGTTCAATTCAAATTAATTCCGTTGTCTAAATGAGGAATTTGGTACACAAGTTGTTAAAATAACTGAGACTCTCACACAACTGCTCGATGCAAATTTTGCTTCATATTCACATCACATGTACAGCTACACGGGACAGGGCTGAATATTCTAAAAATTAAATCTGTTCATTTTAGAAAATTGTTTGGATTGAGCTGCTGTGTGGAGGCGCAGTAGTTATTCTCAACAACTCTGGAATAGTCTAATAGTCATTATAACCGATACGTATGAAATGTAAAATGACAAATACAAAGAATTGTAATGCACTATTTACTATTCTACTCCTATAAGTATATACAACTGTATCATGTTGACTAAATGAATAACTTGTTTCTTTGTAGCATTTGTATTATATTAAGAATAGTTAATTTAATTGTAACAAGGATCACTTAATTGTCTATGTCTAACATATAAAATATTATTATTGAGGTTAAACTTAAAGATTATGCTGTGCTATTGTGTAATTACTACATATTGTTGTACGTATGTATATATGGACATTCTGCTTTGAAAGCTAATTAAGAAATGATAAGAGGACTACGATAATAATTATTACGGACATTATTTTTTTGTGTAGCCAAATAAAGTGGTTTTTAACAAAGTTAAAGGATTTGTTCACAATTCATTTAAATCTCTGAGATTTATTTTATACTCTGAATTCAACACAATTTACATGCTACTACAATAAACAAGAAGACAAGTAAAAATGTAAAACAACTTGAGTCGATTGATAGACAGGTAAACATCGAAAATTGAAGAATCTAGTCGGCCCGAGTGTATTCGTGTGTCAAGCATGTAGAAAATTTCAATTCACCGAGATCACCACTCCATCGGCAGTGGTCAATGAGACTATACTTTGTGCTTAATCATCAAAACGCCATCACGTACAGGACAAATAACCTGGACAAAGTACCACGAACATACATAATTTAATATCATTTAATTATTGGGGCAATGTACAACATATTTAATTTGCATCCTCCTCCCATTGCATTGAATTTTAGGCTTAGTTTAAGTAGGTCCATAAATACAATTATCTATCACAGTCCACAGTGAATTACTCTACAGAATTATACAACATTTTTTATGACTTATGCAAGCATTTGCTCATAAAAAATTACTCTACCTACTGACAATTTTCTTTTTTGGAAGAATGGCTAGCGATTAAGGATATTACTTGAATGTATTATAGGTTGTAGGACTCGAGTGTATAAGGTATTGACGTTGCATTAAGAATACAGTCGAAAACTCCAAAACTTTTTACTTTACTTTGAATGAAACGATTAATACAAACGTAAATAAAGATCTTTACCTGTGTCACACGATCATCATTTTTGACGAACTGCACGAACTCAAAAATGGCCTTGCCTGCATCTGTAGCTCGGTTTAAATAGGCGTCAGAGAACCAAAGGACATTATCACACAGGATTACCCCCGATTTGTCAAGCAAGTCGTTGTCCATTATATACTAGTGAGATAATTAGAAATTAATATACTCAGTTGTCACACAATATTACAGTAGTAGGTATTTGCAGAGATAAGCCAAACCTTATAGTAGTTTAAGTAGCCCTCTTTGTCAGCATCAATGAAAACCAAATCAAATTTTTTCCCTTCATCTTTCAACTGCACCAACGAATCAGAAGCAGGACCAACCAATATGCGTATTTTATTTTCCATTGGAGTACCAGAAATACGTTCCTTAGTAAACGCTGCCATGTAAGGGACGATTTCAAGAGCTACTAACTCCTCCTGAATCGGTAAAGAAATCTCATCATATAAAACCTAGA